>JASANA010008878.1:0-23360 GCA_030248095.1 Ptycholaimellus sp. GST1_10
TCAGATATTGCCTTTTATTTGTTTTTTCCGGTACTCTGAATAGACGCAATTGTAGATAAAAATGCCCATCGTTAAAATGCGGTTGGTTAAAATGGTAAAAGGGTAACCAAAGTCGAATACTCAAGCATTGTACAGCTGTTCCAGATTGCATATGTGATGTTGTTGTGAATGCGAATGAACAGTAGTCTTAGAACAAGTTACACATGTTCAGGAAGCGACCTTAGAAGTAGCGAAAATCTACATGAGCAAAACATTTGAAAATTTACAAAAGTCAAAGGCCTTAGCTCTTCATAAGCCAAACATTTGAAAATTTACATAATAAGCTCGATTATGGACGTGATACGGCCATCGCCATTGCCAAAATAGCTTCATTGTGCATTTTTCTGGACATTTAACAAGACGGGTGAAAGAGAAAGAGGGAGAGCTTGCATAAACGTTGATTGTGAACATTTCAGCTCGGTCCTCGTCAATTTAGATAGCAAGCGTTGGGAAAAGTCTCGGGTTTGGTTGAAATGGTCAAAAAACGAGAAAAAAGGCGCATGTGCGATTGTTAAGACCATGAAATTTTAGTCTAGTCTGAGGCCCTTCATACTACTACAGTTCTATTTTTGATACCCGGCATATTTGCATGAAAAGAAAAAAAAACGCGTTTAGACAGGGAAGCGAAAACTTTGCTATATTCCTTGCACCAAGTCACAAGCAGATGATAAACAGCCTATATAGATGCTGAAAAATCGTTTCATCCATTGGATGTCGTCCCTTTATGAGGGTTGATTGGAGGCAGCAGAGAAGACGAGAAAGAAGAGTCAGGCGGGAGTAGTCTGAAAGGTGTTGTCTGAGGCTAATGCTTTGAACCTACGCAGCAGAGATCATTCAAAAAGTGGTCAGTTATCTCGTCAAATTAGCTGTGCAAATGGTAATTGCCATAGTAAATAGCCTGCACCGCGAGAAAGTAACCATCAAAGAAAACTAGAAACGGCCATTGAGCAAAAATAACATGGAATTCATTTTGGTTGTGTGTTCATATTTGTAGACTAATGCATAAGCGCCGCCAAAGCTTGGAAAAAAAGTCAGAAAGCCAAAGTGTGTGTGATTGAGCGCGTAATGCAAATATACGTGCTTGCTGAAAGGGGTCTAGGGGATGGTGACGGCCGGTTCCTCGGCCCAGGGATCCTCATCGGCGCCAGTGCCCAGACCTCCCTTATGCTGCTGCTGTTCAGCCTGCTGCTTCTGCAGGGCGATCTGCTCTGGAAAGAAGGAGGGGTGAGGCAGAGAGAAGGTGAAGGTAGATAGGAGCAACTGGCGATGAGATTGTGGATGCCCTCACTGTTGCTGGGGAGGTCGCGGTAGCGGATGTAGAGCATGAGCCCATCCTGCGGCTCGATCAGGACGCACTTCTCTTCGTCGTAGACGGCGCCAATGTAGCAGGAGCCGGTGGGGCGATCCTGGTGGAAGGTGGTCTGGTGGAGGTTCTTGAGGGTGAGGCGTTCCATGGGCCCCAGCTTGCGCAGGGTTTGCGAGTGGTGGGTGACCTTCTTGGCCTCCGTATTGACCAGCATGGCGGTGTGCTCGTATGTGGCGTCTGCTATGAGCTGATGCCTTCCCTTAGGCGACTTGGCAGAGAGCCAAGGCGCAGTTTTGCTTTGCCATGAGACCCTCGTCTCCACCGTCGCCTCTGGAGGTGACGTGGGATGATGTCACATGGCGTCATGATTGCACTCGGTGGTGCAATCGGCCAGAAGCTTCGAGAAAGGCCTAGAAGGCGGCAGAGGCCCTATAAATACTGGCCGCTGGGCTCAGTCGGCATCGGGTCCTCCCAAGGCCCACCAGCGCCTACAGGAACCCGCCCAGCAGCCTCTCCGCCTTCAGCCTCTTCTCCACGCCCTCGGACCAGGCCAGCGCCGGCATGGGCGGCGTCCTCCGCAAGGAGGCCGTCCCCCACGCCGTCGCCGTCCTCCTGGTCGTCGGCGCAGCTGTGGACCTTGTCCATAGCTATCAATTAATATAGATTTTGGCTGATAGGTGATCCAATTTCCCAATAAATCAAGATGCTAATAAGCTTCTCTATATGTCTGGTCCTATGTGTTATGGGAGGGACAGAAAGAGGGGCCACGCTTCCGAGGCCAACTCTACAAATGGTAGCTAGACGTTAGCCAGATCCGCCGCCGAGGAGGCAGTCGCCGAAGGCCAAGGCGACGCCTTCCCGCATCTCCTCCTCCAGGCCCGGGTTGCCAGCCAGCCTGATCAGCTTCAAGGCGCCCGAGCTCAACGAGGAGGAGCCCTCCGTCGGTGCCCTTCTCCTCTCCCCCTGCTTCTTGGCCTGAAAAGGAGCAGCGGAAGAGGAGTTGGGTGAAGGGGAAGGAAGGAAGTTCCAGCCGGATTCTCATCCTTCATTCCCTCCGCATCTTGAAAAACTGTGCCACTCATCACTGCTCATTAAGAGCTCAGATCACACTTCAAATCATCATCAAGTCTTCTTCATTGTCCCAACGGGACTCAGAAATCTGTCTGACAGAATGGCCATGAAAGGCCTAATGCACTACAAAGCATTTCTGTTGCAGATTGAAAAGTTTTCAGATACACAATAAACTTTTCTCTTCATAGCCTAAAATCAAATTTTAAGCTCAGTTTTCGGTTGAATTGCAGCAGCAATCTCAAATCGTTCGCAATGTCTTCCAAATCCTACTCCAACTGGCTGAAAAACGATCAGAAGCGCCATCCCGATCGTTTCCAGCCCCAGTTTCAGGGCTCATTTGGGTCAGGCTGGGCAGAGGAGATGAAGCTGGAGAAGCAGATGGAGGCCCTGAGCTTGGGCAAGCGCAAGGCGCTGCTCACCGCGCCCGGCTCCAAGATCGCCACCCAACTCATCACCTCCTCTCCAGCCTCCAAGCCCGCCGAAGTTGAGTCCTCCGTGGACGCCGACAGCCCCCAGAAGCCCTCCAAACCGTCCACACAGCTCAAGGCTCCTCGACGCCCCGACCCGCCCCAACAAAATGACCGAACATGGATAACACTCTTTCATGTTTTTTCAACCAGGGCAGTTATGCGAAACTCTGAAACTATTTGGGCAAAGCTAAATAAATATTAGCTTTATTGCGTTTTTTGAGTTCATCATTGGCTTTTTAAGCCTCAGCAGGAAAGTGAGAAAGGAAGGTTGGAGTGGGAAAGATGTGGAGTGAAAAGAGCGTGTGAGAGGGGACTGGGGCAGTGGTGGAAGTGTTTTGCATTTCAGTATGCGCGTTTCCTGCCCATTCCCCACTTCACACATCTCAATTTCTTTCACTTCTTGCCATGAAAACGAGAAATCGGAATAATGGCACAAAAACAATTGTAAAAAGATAACAAACTTTTTGAATCTTGGCACAATAATTAGAAAAGTAGGAATGAGTGCACAATTACACTCTTAGAACTGGCTGAGGCCAGAATTTGCGGTAGTGTAGAGTTGACAGATTGGGGGGCCAATTTGGACAGAATTTTTCGTTACACATAGGGGTAGGGTTATAGAGAAGCTTTTTCACAGTTTTTAGTCCAAAGTCAAAATATGCACTTTTTGACAAATTTGGGTCTTCCACTAAAACAAAATATTTTCAATTTTAATTGTCTCAAATGAATTTTAAATATGATTTTTTTTCTTTTATTAGGCGTGACGTGACAGGTTAAAAGAACATCTTTCAGATTCATATATTTCAGAACACTCTGAAAACAATCAGCAATCAATCAGACAATTTCTTTCTACATCGCTCGCAGTTGTCGCAACGATGGTTCGCATCAAGGTGCGTGCCAACTGCATCACAATTGCAGATGAAGGAGCGCCAACGCGCTTCAAGTGCATCCAGTGCAACAAGGTTTTGCATGAGCATAGCTCTGCTATGATATGCAGCAATGCTCCTTGTGCACACATCACATGCTTACGCTGTCTCATGCCAGACCCTCTCTTGCGAGCTCTGGATGCTGGCGAACGCATTGATGCCTTTGCTCAAGGCATCTCTTGGGTTCATGGCCGTGTCCGTGACTACAAATGCGAAGTATGCATGTCGCAGACAGAGGACTCCAGCACAAGCTTTCTAGAACTTCTAGAAAGCAATGCAGCAACTAGTCATGAGGCAATATTTGCATTCTGGGAAAACAATGTCTCTGCTCTCATGTCTCTGGAGCTCAAACGCATTTACAGGGACATGATGGAGATAGATGGCTTGCCAACACACCAAGTGGATATAGGATCAGGCAGAAAAAGGCCGCCGGCGGAAGGAAGCTCTCTAAGAGCCTCTTCCCAACCGGCAGGCGATCGCTCGCCTGGAGGCAGAGTGATTGCCAAAGCCCGCCAGACTCAAAGTGGTGAGCGACCAGTTCAGCCACACCATACAGAGTCCAACCCTGATTTGCAAGCCCAAGTTGCAAAACAGTTAGCAATCCTTCGTCCAGCAGGTGATGGAGAGCCTCCATCAACAGAAGCTACTCCAGCGCCTACGTCAGAGCCTTCACTAGTTGAGGGTGAAGACATGGAGGAAACTGAAGTAAACACTTCAGCAGATCCTCCAAACCCTCTACCTCCAATAGGAGGAGAGGTAGGGGGCCTTCCAGCAACAAGAGAGGACCAAGAGAACTTTCACACTCCCTTAGCTGGACAGACACCCCTGAGAAGTACCGATGAAGCACCGGACTTGGAAGAAGATAGATTATCACAAGCTTCCTTTCATTCTAATCCCTCCGTAATCATTCAGAGAACTGAAGTAAGGCCAGATGAGCTAGTTCAACGACTTCAGCAGGAGCAAGAAGCTCAAGCTCAAGCTCAAACTCAGGCTCGAACTCAGGCTCAGGCCCAGGCTCAGGCTGCAGAAGCCAAAGCCAAAGCAGAAGAAGCTGAAAAACGGCAATTAGCTGAGGCGAATGCTCAGTTAGAGCAAAAATTGGCTCTTGCTCGCCAGCGTGCAGAAGAGGCAGAGAAGCTGCATCTAGAACAAGAAAAGGCATGCCAAGCTGAAGAAGAAAAGGCTCGGCAAGCAGAGGAAGAAGCAAATCGCTTGGAACAGGCCAAACAAAAGGAGGAGGAAAGCCTACGGCTAGCTGAGGAAGAAAGGGCCAAGGAAAGAGCACAAAAGGCCCGAGAAGCCAAACAGCTAGCTGATAAGGCAGCTGAGAAGGCTCGAGAAGAAGCCTTAGCTAAGGCAAAAGAAGAGGCTGCTCTACAGAAACTTGCCAAAGAAAAAGAAGCAGCTGTTCGAGCAGCTCAGCTAAAGAAAGAACAAGAGAAGGAGAACAAGGAAAAGGAAGAAAAACTACGTCTTCTTGAAGATTTGGAGAGACGTCGAGCCTTGGCTGCAGCTGCAGTAGAGGAGGCCTGTCAGGGTCGTCTGGATGCAGAATCCAGGCAATGGCTCAACCAAGAACGGTTGAATACCTTGAAGGCCCAGAAAAAGCTGTCGGAAGAGTTTGAGAGACTCTCCACCAGCGCATCATCCTCACCAGCAGCCTCATCTCAAGCAGGGCAAAAATCAACCTCTTCTCTTGTCATAGATGATCTGAGTGAAGTCATGAAGCACATCCGCTTGACGTGGCCCAAAGCAAGTAATGCATTGGGAAAGATATTTGATGAAACATCAAATGAGAGAGCTGCGTTCCGCTTGAATCTTCAAGAGCTGGAGCGCGAACTGGAAAAGGAGCGTGGGGGCTCTCAGTCGATGCAACACCAACTGGATCAGGCCCAGAAGGAGTTGCGAAAGCTTCAGCAAAAGCGTACGCACTTGGTAGACAGTGCTTTGCCAACCAGCACTGCCACCAAAAATTCTAGGGGAATCCAGGCAGCCGACAACCTGGATTCAGAGATCTCTACTGCCACCGGGATGGGGCAGACAGGGACATCACAGTCCCAAGGAACATTACAAAAGAACCCTCTGTGCTGTTCTAGTAATGATTCCGAAGAACATGCTGATCCCCCTCAGCATGAGTCTTCGTCCAAGCAAGGATCCAGCAAGGACAGTGCCAAAGAAAAGGGCGCAGACACTCAGGAGAAGCAGGACGCTGCATCCAAAGAGACGTCGGCTCAGAAAAGGATAGAGGTTGATGGGAATCCCTCGGATGACCCAGGAGACAGCAGTGACGATGATGGTGATGGAGGAGGTGGCAAGAAAGGAGGTCCGGAAAAAGGGGGAGACCCGCCTGACCCAAATCGTCCTCCAAGAAAATCTCCCTCAGTTGCTTCCGTAGCCAGTGATCAGTTGGAAACATTTTTAGTGCAAAATCTCAAGCTCCAGGAAGCGCTAAATAAACTGATCGTGGGGCAGACGAAATCTCAGGAGATGGCAGCCATGAGAGTTTCACTACCCACTTTAGAGATTCCAAAGTTTGCAGGTGTTCAAACAGAGTACCAAACTTGGAAGACGGCATTCCTAAACTTTCTGAAGTTGTCGGGTCTGCCAGAGGAGATGCACATGCAGATGCTCTCCAAAGCCCTCCAGGGAAAGGCTCGTAGCAAAATTAAACACTTGGGTGTTTCCAAGAAAGATTTCGACAATGGGATGGCCAACCTGGAGGAGGCCTTTGGTGATGTGACGTATTCAATCGAAAGCATCTTACAACAGATGAGAGCACTCCCTGAGGTGAAAAGATATGCATCAAATTTGGAGCAATTTGTTGATTCTCTCACCAACTGCATGCACTTCCTACGCAGTCGGGAGACGCCAGAAGGATTGATGCGGCCTCTAGTGAACATTGTAATTTATAAGCTAATGCCCTCTATGCGGCAACGGCTAATGCGATGGCTCATGAAAAAAGAAATTAGCATTCATGAGACTACTCTAGATCATGTCATAGAAGGATTGCGGCCAGAGCTGCTCCTACAAAGAAGAATGGAGCTCAGCTCAGTCGCAGCAGCTACGGCTGGCGTGACGGTGAAAACTCAACAAGAAGAACACCGCCCTTGCTTTCGATTTAAGCATAGCCAGGAGAAGAAATCCCAACCAGCATCCATGCTGGTAACGGCTAGCCAGCAGAGTGAGGCACTTCGAAAAATCGAAGCGGTTAACCGGTTGATGCAACCGGTTGATGGGATCCGCTTCGCGAAATGGATCTATTTCGGAAAAGTGCAATCGATCGGGTTAACCGGTTGATTTTGCTTTTTTCCAAAATATTAGCGAGTGGGATCAGGCCAAATCAACCGGTTAACCGCTTCGATTGGCAAAATCAACCGGTTCAACCGGTTGATTTGCCCTTTTGACCGGTTGAACCGGTTGATTTGCCAAATCAACCGGTTGAACCGGTTGATTTGACCATTTAGCCCCTTCTTCACACTGTAACCCTCCTTCTGATGCTCAGGTGTGGTAGGGAATGTAGGTACTGACTGGCGCGACTGCTCTGGCGCCTCCCATGGCAGCATTATCACCCTATTGTAGACCTTTCCAGCTGTAGTAAGAAGTGGGTGAGAAGATGGGGAAGCCATCGTCTAGCCGCAAGGACCCGCCGCCTACCTCCTCCAAGAAGCGCCGCGAGAGCTCCGGTGGAGGCACAACACCTGCTGCAAGTTCTGCAAAGAAGAAGAAGGAGATTCACCTTCTCCCTCTGTCAGCGTTCAAGGTGCCGGTCAAGACCTACCTCACCTCCTCCACCTACCGCAATCGACCTCGCTCCCTAGACAAACTCTCCAAGGTCATTTCTAATTTTGTGGAGCAATGGCTATTGGAGGCTTGTAGCTAGATGATCATTTAGGTTTGGGACCACGAATTCTTCACCAACGCCAGTGGGGACACTGTCGTCTGCAAGATGCAGACCCCCAAGGATGAGCCTCCCTGTTCCTGGCGCATCAAGACCATGCATCCGGGGAACGCACGGCATCACGCACTCCAGAGCCATGCATCCGTCATCCCCAAGGACGATCTGCTGCAGCTCAAGAAAGAAGATGCAGGTTTGACCTACTCAACCCATTGAACCTGTTCAACCTGGTGGAGTATGACAGGACGTGATGGGGAGGGTGGGGACATCATGGAGTTCCTTGTCGCTGGCAACAAGGTGAACCGCACCTGCAAGTACGGACGCGACCACCTGCTGAAGCGCCGCCTGGACCGCTCCGTCACCGCGTTCCTGATGTCCAAGGGCACGATGGTACCCTTTTACCACCCTTCTCCCTCCCTTTGCTCATCCTGAATTGAACAGGCACTCATCACGGCGCGGGACCCCGCCTTTGTGGAGCTCCTGCACGATCTTCACCCAGCCTATCCTGCACCATCTCCGCGCTCCATCGGCCGCTGGGCCCGGGTGGGAGCCAAGCAGATTATGAATCTCCTCCGCTTCAGCCTCGCCAACATCCCCAAGATCAACTTCACCTGCGACGCCTGGCAAACCAGCCAGTTAGACCCCTCCTCCCTCTTCTCCTCCTGGCCCCTAGGCCCTAGATCAAATTGTAGGGGGAACGATTGCTACCTCTCCGTGACCTACCACCACGTCAACCTGGAGACAAAGAAGGTCATCGAGGGCATCGGCGGCGTCATCCCAATCGAAGGCTCCCACACCAGCCTCAACATCAGCGACACCTTCTACCAGTTCGTCACCGAGGAGATGGGCGTCAAGCCCCAGCAGTTCGGCGTCATTGTTGTGGACAATGCATCAAACCAGAAGGTTTCCTCCAACAGGTCTAACAGGTTCAATGCATTCAACCTGTTTAACTTGCAGAAAGCATTCGCCACCATGCTGCCGCAGAAGCTGAAGGGCGCTCTGGAGGTGGAGGCTAACCAGGAGCTCTCCGCTGTCTCGCCCGCCTCCTCCACGGAGAACCTGGCCAACGACGACGAAGACGGCGATGACGTAGATGACGGGGACATCTCTCTGGACGAGTTGCTAAGGGGTAATGTTGCCACACTATTATTGCACTTCTTTTCTGCACCTCTTTCCTTTCTGGTGGTGGCCTAATTTCATCAATGTGTTCAATAGGTTGAACAGGTTGAATAGGTTTCTATTTGCAGAGGTGAAGGCGACCATAGCCCAGGCCATGAGTCTGATCAAGGACGTTCGTCACCGGCAGACAGAACGGGAGCTGAAGAAAGTGACTGGGCTTCTCCTCAAGTCTCCCAACGTCACACGCTGGCACTCTACGCACAACGCCCTCGACCGTCTCCTCCTCATCAAGAACGAGCTCCTCAACCTCAACCGGCCACTCAAGACGGAGATCTCTGCATCTTCCTGGCGCCTCCTTCGCTCCATCGTTGGCATCCTGGGGGTGTTCAAGGAGGTGATGAAGCTACATGAAGGAGCATCCCGCCCTAGCATCTCCTGTTACCCTTCTCAACCCATTCAACCCATTCAACCCATTCAATGTGGTTAACCTGTTGCAGTCATTGTTCCAAGCACACTCTACCTGGTGGGAAGGCTGAACGAGGCACGGGCAGATGCTCGGAAAGAAGAGGAGCACACGCTGGTGCTGGGGAACTTCACCACTGCTCTTCTGGAGACCATCAAGCGCCGGCTGGGGAAGTACATGGAGCCCTCCAACGCCCAGTTCATCCCGCACCCAGCAGCCGCCACCTATCTCAACCTCAACTGGAAGCACATCTTCACCAAGACCGACAGCTGCCCGGAGACTATGTTCAGCCGCACCAACCTCCAGAAGGCTGCCAAGAACCACGTCCGCTCAGTGATTATCGTTTGCTCTTCTCTCACACTGCTCAGCAATACGTACTTTTTTGCCGTTGTATTTCGTTCAGTTACGTATTGCTGAATGAGCCAGGAGGTGAGAGTGAGCTTCAAGTGGCTCGGAGTTCCCAGGGCTAGCCGCAATCCCCACGGCAGAGCCAGGTCGCGAGGGGCTCTCACTACCCTATCATGGATGCTGATGCGCAAGGGAGAGGACTAGGCCTGTAGAATCGGAACCAATTGTAAGGTCTGTAGTGCGGTTACATGGGCAGGGAGCAATAGGTTTACCATGATGAAGCAAGAGAAGAGACTGATCTCAGGAAGAGAAGCAAGGCACAAGTGCAGCCTTGTTATGACTGCGCTCCAGACTAGTATCATGAGCCTCACAAAGGCGCTGGTCTCCTCCTTGGTCTGGGGGCCGACAAACTGGAAGGGCATCACCAGGTCGCAGTCGATGTGGGGGCTGTGGTGGGTGAGGTTGGTGGCCGCGGGAAGTAGCCGAGCACGAGGTTGTCCGCATAGGTCGCCCCAGGCACCGCCCGCACCTCCTCATCCATCAGTCCGCAAAGAGTGTCCTGCTCGATAGCGTCAGAGCACAGTCGACGCAGACAGGCTTGAAGCAGCCACGGGGAGGCGTTACAGCCAATGATGACGCGCATGTACTTCCACACCTGGAAGTTGTTCTCATCCAACGGCTTCTCCCAGTCAGCTGGCAGCACGATCCTCAGCGCGTCCTGGTGCTCCTCCCAGACCCGCATCGCGTAGAATGCCTTCCTCACGTCTGCCGCCAGCGCCCACTGGCTCCCCCGCAACTGGAGCTGGACTGCCATTAGACTGGAAAGGAGACTTGGCCCTGTCTCGATGAGGTCGTTGAGGCATCGCGGTGGGTGTCCGCAGCAGCTGGCCGCGTCCACCACAGGCCTGCACTTAGGCCCCGGGGCCCGGAAGTGTGCCAGGTGGTGCAGCAGATGTCCGTCTGGGGGTCGGCCCTCCACCGGCACGATGAAGCCCTCCTCGGCCTGGGCCCGGAACTCCCCGTAGTACTCCCATCGCTGCACCTCCATGAACCGCCTGTCCTGCTTCTTAGCCCTTTGTAAAGCTTGTTGAAAGTTGGAGGCCAGCGTAGGGGCGGAGTCCTTGAAGGGGAGCGGCATGTGGAATTTAACTGAAGAGGGGCTGTTATAGGATCGTTTCCCATTAGGCAGTTAGTTAACTGCCTATACCCTTATAGGGTTTTCCATTTGCTGTGCAAAGGAAAGGCGCTTCCAAAAAGGCAATTGAGGCAGATCCTGATGGAGAGCTGCTCAATCTGTAGGTTTCGTCCATAATTCCAAGGCGCCGGACTCGTCCCTGAAGATCTGCTCCTGGAGCTTGGCCGTCTTCACATCCCCCCAGGTCTCCAGACTCCCCGCCTGCTCCGCAAAGCCTAGGGTGTCCAGGGAGGATTGAGAGTGAAGGTAATTGTGCAGGGTGGCCGGCTGAGTGATGGCGCCACAGATGAGGTGGAAAGAGTTGGACACAGCCAGTGTCCCGTCACTCACATTCGTCTCCCCTGGCTCCAAACAGCCTCGCAGCACCGCCCCGAACACTGTGTGGAACGCGCTGAGACCCGCCATCAGCCTCGTACTCTTGCAACTGGGCCCCAAGATCCTCTCGTACACGTTCAACCCCAGCACCACTCCGACTGTCTTGGACTGGACCTTTGAGAAGGGAGCATTGGCGATGCCGAACTGAGCATGGGCGATAGGCTGAAGGATGGAGGGCTTGATGGTGAAGCCACCCACCATGAGGTCGGGGCATAGGACGGAAGCCTGGTAGGCTTTGAACTGAAGCAGGCTCCCATCGCGGCCCATCACCACCACCTCCACTGGACGCACCACCAGCGTCTCCTTTGCCTGCCTTCCTGCATAGGCCACCGAGATCCGCTCAGGTGGGAGGGCCTTGAGCCCCAGCAGGCGGGCGATGTCCTCCCGCACCCAGCTGAAAGTAGCTCCGCTGTCCATCAGCACGAACACCTGCGTTGACTGCACCCAACGTGGGTGAGCCAGGTGGGCCTCGAAAGTTGCGAGTAGAGAGGTGGGGAGGCCTGGCTGTGAGGTGGTGTTGAGGGCGGTGGCGTCAAACAAGGTGATGGTGTTGAGCGTCTGCTCCCCCGGCCCCGCCTGGCCCTGTGGGGCCCACCTCACCCGCTTCTCCGGTTGCTTCCGATGTAGGGCTGTGTGATGCCGGCCCATGCACCCATCCACCCGGCAGCCTCCTCCCAGCGCCTGGCAGGCCCGCACTCCACCTGGATGGTTGCCCAGGCAGAGATAGCAGAGGCCATTCTCTGTAGCTGCTGACTTCTGCTCCGCCAGCATCTTCAGCTCCTGGCAGTGCTGGGCCCAGTGCAAGCCTCTGCAGAAGGCGCAATGCTTCCAGCGGCTGCCTCCGCCAGGGCCTCCCGTTGCCTGACCTGAGCCCTTAGGCTTGGTAGGTTTTCCGACAATCCTGTCCTTGGCCTCCTGCCGGCCGCCCATGAAGAAGCTTGTTGAATAGGCTCCCTCGCTCCCCTCGACCCCTTCCAAGCCCCGTAGCAGCTTCAGCTCCCCCGCCAGCACCTGGACCAGCTCTTTCATCCCCGGCACCGCCACCTTCCCCACTCGGATGCGGCTCTGCTGAATGTCCTTGACGAGAGAGGCGGGCAGCTTCGCGAGCAGCCCATAGGAGTACATATCCATCGCCTCCTCCGCCACGCCCAGAGCCTCCAGCCGCGAGCTGATCAGCCTGAGCTCGTCTGTGAAGGCCTCCAGCTCTTCCAGATCCTCCGCTGAAACTGAGCCCATCGCATCCAGTTGCCAAAAGAGGTCTGCCTTGATGAGGTTGGTGCGATTGTAGTTGTTGTCCAGGGCGGCCATGGCGTCCTTGAAGGCCCCCGGGGTATGGCGGTCCAGCAGGGCCACCTTGGCCAACGCCTTCCCGTCCAAGTTGTTCAGCAGGTAGGTGAACTTGTCCTCTTCCCTCAGTGCCGCATTCGCATCCAAACGATTCCGGATCCAATTACTGAACTGTCTGTAGCCTGCGGGGTCAGAGCCATCGAAGACGGGGAACTCGGCCTTGAGCTTGGGCAGGGCCGCCGGCGTCTGGCCCGGGAGTGGCTGGGCCCCCAGCCCCCCCCCCCCCGCTCCCTGCTGGACAGCCTGTGGGCGCGCCAAACGAGCCAGCTCCACCATCAGCCGCTCCTCCCTGTCCGCTGAAGCCTTCAGCTGTTGTTGCATCATTGCAAGTAGCTGTGCCATCGCGTCCCCCTGCACTCCGCCCTGCGGGGCCTGAGGAGCTGGGGGGGGGGGGGCTAGCTGAGGGGCTGCCGCAGGTGGCCGTAGTGGGTGAGGGGCGCTCCCCATCCACCTCCACCACGCCGTCGTTCAACATCTGCTCCACCATGGCTCGCACCCCCCCGCCCCACCGTCGCCTCCTGGCAACCCGGGCACAGGATCCAGCATCCAGTCACTTTCGTTCCTCCCTCGCAATGCTCCACCAATTTGTCCCGAGACGAGGCTAGAGGCAGAGCCGGGAGGGTTGAAGCAAGCGTCCAGGTAGGCGATGCAGAAGTGCTGGGCACAGTTGCCGCAGGTGACCCGCTGCTTGGCGTGCACTCCATCCGCCCCACCCAGGCAGCCCTTGCCACACTTTGCCCGCGAAGTCGGTGGTAGCACTGGGGGTAGACGGCCATCTTCGAAAGTGATGCAATCGGATGAAGTGGCCCTTTTCAAGCAAGCCCAGATTCGCTTTAGATACATGGCTCCATATGTGTTTCTGGCTTTTATATCCACTGAACCCGCCGCGGCTACATCTGAGTAGTCACGTAAAGCACAGATTACGCTGCGCAGAGACCTGGCTATCACGCAGAGAAAGGCCACTGCGCGATACCAGAGATGGCAGGAGGTGAAGAGAAGATGACTCCTAGGCAAGGATGAAGAGGATAAATTGATCAAGAAATGGGAGAAGCGATCGCTCTCAGAGGAATGACAGCAACGGGAGTGGAGGGCCTGGCTGAGCTCCCAGCCTAGAGCCTTCCTCGACAGAAGTCCTGTCTCAGCCTCCCTTCAAACAGACCAAGTATGGGATCAGAGGAAGGGACAGACCATAAGTGGCGCTCGTCTGCCTCAACCCCCTGCAGCGGCCCGTCCACCCTGGAACTACAACAAGGATGAGAGATCCAACGCCATCCACGCCCGCCTTCAGAACATCAAGAACTGGCCCTCCTAACATGACCCCATCAAGAGCAAGCTCCACTGCATCGTCGACGAGCTGGTAGACATTATGGAGAAGTTGAACCTGAAGGAGGAGCACCGGATGTGCATCATGGAAGAGCACCAGTACCAACTGCTTCCCAGGCCCCATGGGGGGGGGGGTTGTGAGAGTCAGCCGAAAAACCTGACAAAATGGCAAAAAACTGACCTCAAATCGTTGATTCAAATTTTTGACCTCAAAATTCAGGGTCGGATTCGCCGCGAGGTTGGGTTAGTCACGCCGCGATAAATAGTGGCGCGTTTGACCCCATTTAAGAAATCTCCTTTTTCACCTATTCCAACGACTGATTATGAAATCTTAGGAAATTTCACCTATTCCAATGACTGATTATGAAATTACACTCACTCTTTCCGCCTGCCCTGCTCGCGAGAGGATTGTGAGCGCATCACATGCTTGCGCTGCCTCTTACCCTCCAACTTTCTGGCCCTGGCAGGGAGCAGTGAAAACTATGGCCTGTTGTTCCAGGCCGTAGGGCTCCGCCTCCGGTACATAGAGGATGAATTCCTCTGCAGCATTTGTGCTGCAGGCCAGGAACTGGCAAACAACCTCCCGCTTCTCCTACGATTGGAAAGGAATGTGAAAAGCAGTCGAAAATCCGTTTTCCGCTGGCTAAAGCAATCCTGCGTCAATCAAGAAGCAGCCGATAACCTCTACTGCATCTATCTGAAGATGCTGGAAGTAGAAGGTGAAAAGGTGGAGGCTGGAGTAGAGCAGGGCGCGGTAAGCAGCGGAGAGGTGAGCGACGAGGAACGTGAGGAAGATGAATGCGAGCTCCATGTTCGTTAGCCCCACGTGAGCTTCAGAGTTCTTCCTCTACACCTCTGCCTCCGTTTTTTCTCTGCATTTTTGCGCCTCTTTTGCCTGGGCTGCGTGCTTAATTGTATGCAGTAACGGGCGATAAATTGAGGCTCGCTTCCGGAGAAAGGCACAGTGCAAAAAGCAAAGAAGGAAGAATGTCTTTACTCCGCTCAGGAGTAGAGTTGAAAAAGGAAGGAGATGAGATAGGGAAAGACTGTTGTGAGTGCAGCAGTTCCCTACACACTCACTCTTTCCGCCTGCCCTGCTCGCAAAAGGATTGTGAGCGCATCACATGTTTGCGCTGCCTTTTGCCCTCCAACTTTCTGGCCCTGGCAGGGAGCAGTGAAAACTCTGGCCTGTTGTTCCAGGCCGTAGGGCTCCGCCTCCGGTACATAGAGGATGAATTCCTCTGCAGCATTTGTGCTGCAGGCCAGGACTTGGCAAACAACCTCCCGCTTCTCCTACGATTGGAAAGGAATGCCAAAAGCAGTCAAAAATCCGTTTTCCGCTGGCTAAAGCAATCCTGCGTAAATCAGGAAGCAAGCCGATAACCTCTACTGCATCTATCTGAAGATGCTGGAAGTAGAAGGTGAAAAGGTGGAGGCTGGAGTAGAGCAGGGCGCAGTAAGCAGCGGAGAGGCGAGCGACGAGGAACGTGAGGAAGATGAATGCGAGCTCCATGTTCATTAGCCCCACGTGAGCTTAGAGTTCTTCCTCTACACCTCTGCCTCCGTTTTTTCTCTGCATTTTTGCGCCTCTCTTGCCTGGGCTGCGTGCTTAATTGTATGCAGTAACGGGCGATAAATTGAGCTAGTTTGCAGAGAGAAAGGCACAGTGCAAAAAAAGCAAAGAAGGAAGAATATCTCTGCTCCGCTCAGGAGTAGAGTTGAAAAAGGAAGGAGATGAGATAGGGAAAGACTGTTGTGAGTGCAGCAGTTCCCTACACACTCACTCTTTCCGCCTGCCCTGCTCGCGAGAGGATTGTGAGCGCATCACATGCTTGCGCTGCCTCTTACCCTCCAACTTTCTGGCCCTGGCAGGGAGCAGTGAAAACTATGGCCTGTTGTTCCAGGCCGTAGGGCTCCGCCTCCGGTACATAGAGGATGAATTCCTCTGCAGCATTTGTGCTGCAGGCCAGGAACTGGCAAACAACCTCCCGCTTCTCCTACGATTGGAAAGGAATGCCAAAAGCAGTCAAAAATCCGTTTTCCGCTGGCTAAAGCAATCCTGCGTCAATCAAGAAGCAGCCGATAACCTCTACTGCATCTATCTGAAGATGCTGGAAGTAGAAGGTGAAAAGGTGGAGGCTGGAGTAGAGCAGGGCGCAGTAAGCAGCGGAGAGGCGAGCGACGAGGAACGTGAGGAAGATGAATGCGAGCTGGTTCCGACCACTCCATCACATCCTCTCTTCTCTACGCCTTCCAACCTTCCCACCTCGGGAAAAAGGGTTGGAATAGGCCGCAGAATGTCGACATCAAGGCGTCCAGAAGGGTCTCTGGGCACTCCCCGGCTGCCAGGGATGCCGACAGCGCATCAGACCAGCGGTCTGATTGCGCCAGAGAGTGTGGCAGATGGGTCTACCGGATGCGCCAAATTGGTTGCAAAATCACGCATTGGGGATGTTGTGACAACAACCGCGCCCGATTCCCACGAACATAGTGGGGAGGCTCTGCACTCTGCTACACATGGTAGATGGCCATGCGGTCATCCAGGAGGCCCTCCCTGGTGCACAAGTTGTGCCATAGCTTGGCCGCAAACGTCTCGAACATGTGGACGAAGACCTCTTGTGGGGTCATCACTTCCAGCATGCGCATCATGTATGAGTGCATCCAGTTATGGGCCTTGGGGAGACACTTCATGATGCATTGTGTGAGTTGGCCGAAGTTCATCTTGGGGACGTCAGAGTTGTCCATGACGCCAAGGAAGGAGGCGATGTTGTTGGACTCCTCATGGACCTTGGTGCAGGGGAAACGGCCTTCCTGGTCAGGCTTGATGTACTCGACGGTGATGCTGCAGAGGCGCAGTCTGAGCATGTTGAGGAACGGGGCTGCCCATTGCAGGGCTTTGGCTGTGCAGTAGGCGGGCTTCCAGTAGGAGGGACGGCAGTGCTGCTTGTGCCAGGCCTGGAACTGGTCCCAGGACTCGCTCTCCATCGGGGCTCTGTAGAGCTCTAGCATTGGATTGCAGGGGGACCAGAGGATGGCTGCTCATTGCATCAGAGGGTAGGACGGAGGCTCGCCTTTCCTTGGACGATTGTGGGCCTTCGGGGTGTAGCACTGTTCATTCGGCTTTGTCTGGCGGATGACTGTCTTGAAGTTGTTGGGGTAGACAGGGTTTCGGGGGTTGGGGCGTAGGCTGGACATGTGGATGGTGGTGTAGCTGGCTGCTGGCTTGGCCACTCTGAACTCGTTGTGGCCTGTCCAGTCCAGCATGAAGCACTCCCAGCCCGACCAGGAGTGGCTGACCGGATTCCCGTTGGACTGTGCCATGATCCAGTTGCAGACCAGCTGCATGCACTCTAGCAAGGCGAGGCATGTTTCTTCCCATTTTCTGTTTGGTTGGGCCCCGTAGGGCGGGCAATACCACTCCATCCCTTCCATGGCCTCGGCGCTGAAGTTGACTTTGAAGCCTGAGGGGAGCTGCTGGGAGTTGTGCTTGATGAGCACGACGTCAATGGGGTAGGAGACGGTGGCCTCGCTGTAGGTGTTGGGGTTGACCGGGCTGGAGCATCAAGGTCTGGCGGCAACCATGGGTTGCTCGGCAAGCGTGGGGTAGTTGGAGGTGCCGAACTGGCTCTCAAGCTTGTAGTCGGCGTAGGCCCTGGCGGTGTTGCCACTGCCAAGCTTGGCAAAGGCAGATGCCATCTTGGCCGCTCCCATGGATGATGGCAGCGCTGTGGCCAAGGATTCTTCTCCCTCATCCATCCTTTCTTCTTGCTGCTGTGGCTTTGTCCTTGGAGGCCACTGTGGCTTAGGTCCTGGCCCTTCTGGTTCCTCCAAAGACAGCGCTGCCAGCCTCTCCTCGTCGGTGCCATCTGGCCGGATGTAGGGTTGCAGGTGGACAGCCTTGAAGGCAAAGAGGAGGTCGGTGATGGGGCACCGCATTGGGTCGCGCTTGTAGTGGATCAGGGTGTGGTTGCCGGAGCGCACGTGGACGACAAGGCCCTTGTCCCCGTTGATGGTGATGTCTCCGTCCCTCAGCAGCTTGATGGCCTTCTGGACAGGGAGGCCGGTGGCCTCAGCAGCGATGATGGTGGTGATGACATCGGAGTCAGACTACCCGCACTTGTCCACCATGTCGAACGGGCTGAAGCCCCAGCGCTACAGGCACTCTGCTGTCTTTGCCTGGGTCATTCCGCCCTTCAAGTTTTTCCAACTTAGCCAGGATTTCCAGGCGCAAAGCAAGGTAACTGTTGGGTCTTCTGCGACTCCTACTTGGGACAGGAGCCATTGCAGGCTTGCGGCGTGGATGTCCAAGCTGTTGTCGGTGGCGATGAGCAGCTGTAGGTGGCGGGCCAGTCACTTTGTGGCCAGCAGCTCTGCGTCTGTCGCTGCTTGTAGGTCTGCCCAACGCATGCCTTCTTGAGGGAAGCTTCCGTCAACTTGACTCTGTAATGTTTCAAATCTTCTGCAAAGCTATCCACTATGAGAGGTTTGATGATTTCGCACTATCAAGCTTGCACGGGTGATGTTGTTCTGTTTGAGTGTTGCGGTGGCCTGGAAGGCTGCAGCGTACAGTGCAGGGACTGCGTCCCTTGGGTAGACGCAGAGCAGGCCGGACACCAGCAGACGCAGCCCTGCACTTTGGTTGTCGTCTCCTTCCATCCTTGTCAGATAGACAGAGAGCACTCCTATTAATAACCAAATTTTATGCATTGGGTAAAAGAAGTACACAACTTTGATATAAACCATTGTAGGAGGCGCAGATTAAGTTGTCAAGCTTGATCAACTTGTGCAAAGTTTGCCTTAAAGGGCCAATCCATTCTCCTGATGTATTAGCTTCTATTTCATATTCATCTTCGTTCTCAACGTAGAAAAATAGCAAATCATTTATCATTTTTTCTGCTTCAGCTTTTGTGAGAGGCGTAAGTTGAGTAGGTAGAGAGGCAAAGGTGGCCAACGGTTGGGAGTATGTGGCCATCGCCAGGGGGCTAGATGTTGGCTCTGGTGATGGAGTAGTTGAGGCCGGTGTGCCCTGCTCTGCTGCCGCTGCTATCGCAGGGTCTTCAGCAGCAGGTGTTTCTGCAAACCACCGCTTTCTTTTCCTCTTTCTGATATGCTTACAGCATCCAAAAGGCCCAGATGAGAAAGGCTCATAACCTTGGTCGGTTTTGGTTTCAAGGGGCATTGCAGATTGCTTCTCGCATGCCTCCTCAGGCCCTACCAAGGAAAACAGTTTGGGCGGAGGACAGGATGAGAGGGGGTGACAACATTGAGCTGTGTGGCTCTTGGCGTTTGGTGTTGCCTTGATGGTAGGTGGGGTTGAGCCAGTGCAGGCTGGAGGGTTTGGCTGTGAAGCCAGGGACGATGGCTGTGAAGCCGATGCTACTGACTGTGGCAATGTGCTCGCACTGCAATCAGTAACCTTTCAGACCATCTTACCTACTTACCACCAATGCACTTGTCCTCCTCCTGAGCTGGCGGCTCGGAGGTAGGAAGGCTCTCCAAGTCGATGATGATTGCTGGGTACTTGACTCTTCTCCCATTTATGGGAATGAGAACTGAATGGCTCTATTGGACTTATATACCCATTTTTCAGTGTTTTGTCTAATGCCTCTAGACTAATCAAATTGGCTCTGGGAAATTTTCTGGAACATGGCATGTGATAAAGATTTCCTTGCGAAGACAAAACATATCATCATTTTTCTTCACTAAACGTCATAATAATTTTTAAATTATTATAAATTATGTTTTTTAAAATTGAAATTTTTCAAGTGTTTGCTGGTTTTTTGGAAACGAATTATTGGACACCTTTAACTTTACATTATTTACTAGCACTTTTTTGTCTTAAAAAAGAACTTCAAATAGGAACTGACATTTTTCGTAAATCTTGTCACACATGAGCAGCCAATCCACCTTGGACATGAGTTCCTCGCAGGTGAAGAGGTACACGTTTGTCGCCACTATCCAGGTGGGCACTGGGATGGTTGTCTTGACAACAGTTGGATTTACGTTGGGCGGATTGCTTTGAGGCAAAACAGTGCTGGGTCGGGAGAAGATATCTATAGAAACTAAGCTTTCCCCCAATGATTTTGCGGAGGTTTGTGGGTCTGAATCTAAGCAGGGGTATTTGCTCTCCTTATCCATCATAATCCTATGCAATGAATTAGTGTGATTTCTCATCATGAAACATCATCTATCTAGGTTTTGACTAGCGAGAAAGCAAATCCTTTGCACCTAGAATGGTGGCAGATCCCATTGGTTGTCCATGTTCCTGATCCTTTTGAGCTTTGCATAGATATCAATGACGATGCCGATCAACGTTGCCAGTTTAACGAGAATGCTCAGCAATAATTCCACTTCGTTTCCAGAAAGGGGCATTCCTATACTTGTTGGCATGACATGCCTTCAAGGACGCTCTCAGGTGTCTTGTATCACCTTAACGGCCCTTTTTTTGTGTGGCCCTGCCGAGCCTTCTTTTGGGCTGTTCTGCACATTCGGCACCTTGCATTTTATTTTCCAAGTTTAGGTGATGAAGGCTGCTGAAACTGAGAATCTCTATCTTCCCCAAAAACATTCAGAAGATTTCCTAGTAATGCTCATGTGGCCAGAAGGCCCCAAATGTCTGGGGGCCTATGGTGACTCAGTAGGTCGAGGTTTCCTACCCTGCATTTGGGCTTTGGCCAGAGTGAGAGTGGCAATAGTCTCGTCCCACTTTTGGTGCCAAAATTTCAAGTCTGCAATGTGCAGTAAGCACTTATCCATAACCTTGATCGTTTACCGTGGTCTTGCTAACATATTATCTATTTGATTTGCTTGTTTGCACTAATATTGCTTTTGAAACATCAGCCATTTCTGTACCGGTTTTGGGCCACCGTAAAGTGTTTTTCTGCTTGCCTTTTTGGCTGGACATTTTCATTCACCTTAACTACAGCCGGTATAAAGCATAGCAATGAGACAAAAACAAGTGAATGATAACGACGTGTCCCTGTATGGGCAACAACAAAAGAATGATGGAAAAATGCTTTTCTGATTCGTTATTTATTAAATTTTGAATTTTAGTTGGTTAGAAAATGGCATTTTTTAGTTTTACGGATATCTAAATTTATCTAAATTTACTTGTTAAAAGCATTTTTACTACATGCGCTCTCGGCGCCCTACACAGCGCCAGAGCACTCGGAACTCGTTCATCTGCTCCTCGTAGAGCTTGATCTGGGTGGCCAGGTTGTGCTCCACCCAGGCCAGGTTCTTCCAGAGCTCCTGCAATCCTATTTTTCTTCAGGAATTGCTATTGTATTTCCGCGTAGAACGAGGCTTCTATCAGTTTAATTACATCTAATTTGAGCTCTTAGCAATTTGATGAAACATCAGCTTGTTGCTGGTGAGCGCATTGGATAGGCAGAAGGTGTATGGAAGGTAAACCTTGGCGGTGTAGACGTGGTCGCCCTCCCTGGGGGCAGTGAGCCTGATATAGTGGCTGAAGAAGCCACGGAGGAGCACCGCGGTGGTGGCCCCCTTGGCCCAGCTTCGCAGGTCCGCGTGCTCTCGCAGCACCCATTCTGTGTTGTTGTCTGCAAAGATGCTGGGAATGGGCTTTTTTGGCCTATGTTCTTCGCATTGGATTCAATTATAGGGTGCAATATTTATTCCTCTCAAAATACGAGGACTGGAAAATTATTGCTATTGCCTTTGTTCATGGGAGAAGGAGAAAGAAGGGGAACTGTGGGTCTCCTGGCGGTAGGTGCGGAAGTTGTTCCACTGCAGCTTGTAGCCCGCCCAGTGGTCCCACTTGAGGGCGCTGTTGGTGTCCGCCAGCCTTTAAGCACACCATTTCGCCTCTTTTCTAGGCCTACAATTAAAGCTGAAGGCTCACTTGATGAGGATCTGGTTGAGCTGGTTGATGATGCGCTTGAGGAAGACCTGGAGCTCAAGCAGGTTGGCACACTCTCGGGCCTTGGCGAAGGGGTGCTGGGGGGAGATTAGATGTAGCACCAAGATTCAACATTGAGGTACATGGGTAGAAAGGTCTATTTATTAGCGCCTTGAAACCTTATCTAGCTGAGCAATGCACGGCCTTAGGCAAAGACTGCAATATTACGCTCAACTGGGCAGCCAAACGGGTAAAAGGTGGCTTGAGAAGATAGGTGTTGTGGAGAAGTGGGACTGGCTGTAAATCAGTGCCCCTGCGGCCTAGGAATGGAAATGAGATGCTGAGTGCAGGGCGTGAGGGGGTGTGGCACTATGCCCTTTTTACTCTGCCTCCGCCCCTTTCCCAGGCTGTTGTGTTGCGGGAAGGACTATGACTTACTGCTTGGTTATGCTGCTTGGGCATGCTACTTTGTATGCGTTGTGACTCCAGGGTTTGCAAATTGACCTGCGCAAGCCAACCTTACGCTTACTTGGCGTCTAAGTCTTTCCTTTTGCTTGGGTAGAGATACGTTGGATCAATTGCTTATCCTCTGACAAGGTGCAATTATGGCTTCTGCCCGAAACATTGCATGAACAAACAGAAACGATTGACGCACGTGAATGGGTGGTAGTTGCTGAGCATACTTTACTGTCTGATGTTTTAGCGCTCACTTAACCTTGTCCTCTTTGCTCATGCAGCAAAGGGCATAGTTGAAATTTACCGACAGATGCTTATAAACATGAAAACGTTTGGTGAATCTTTTTATGCTTTTGTTTTGCGGTTTTTTCCACCGAAGGAGCCACCTTATGTAACATAACAATAGCTAATGACTATGGAATGAATGGTGGAGAATATGAGGTAGTAGGTTGAGGGTTAGGCATGCAAGTTGCTGCCAAAGACTTCAAACAGGTACTTGTCCTTCTCCATGTGCTCCCTTTAGCACCTCTCCTCGTGGCGCAGGCCTTGGATTGTGCGATCTATCCTCCTCCAGATCTTCTGCAAATTTTGCAGTTGCTTAGATCGAAATTGGTGGCATAGGATGCCAGGTGGCCAACCCCTCCATGACTGGCGTCTTCTGGGATGCCAGTGCGTTTGTTGACGAAGGGGTTTTTGATGACAGGGAGGTGGCTGTCCTCCCACTTCTCCTCCACCACTTGGCAGCAGTGGCTGAGCCAGTCCAGCAAGGGCTGCATGCGGATCATCTCCAAGCCCAGCCCATCTGTCTGCCATCCTGACGAAAGGGACATAATTGCGCTCTATTCGCAGTTTTCATGATATTATTGTGGCCAATGGCGTAAAATTTACTTATTTATAATGGATTTTTAATTACATTATTTTCATTTTATTTTGCGGCAATAAAATTAAAAAAAATATCTTTGTGATAGAAGCAACTTGCCGATAGCTCGCGTTGGGGCGGTGCATTTGGCTAGACGCAAGCTGTGGCAGTGGGAGCTTGGTTGATTTTAACTTGTCTACAACCAAGGCTCGCACTACCACAAAGCTTGTACTCTACCATGCTTGCCCAACGGTCTGATTGGTCAATAGCTGATATATGACGATGTTGAAACATCAGCATTTTACCTTTT
>JASANA010008880.1:0-15248 GCA_030248095.1 Ptycholaimellus sp. GST1_10
ATCATGAAAGTTGTTTCATTAATTGGACAAATTATTATGGTTTTTTAGTAAATGTTGGGGGTTACATTTCAAAAATAAAATCAAAAATACGAAAATTGTGCAGAATTTTGCAAATTTCTAAATCATGGACATGTTGGAAAACCTTTAAAAACCTTCAAAATAAAACACAAATAGGGAAATCAAAATTAAGAGGCGGAATTCGATAGGCTCAAAATGTGGGATTCCACTTTTGAAAAATGAAGGTTCTCCGATTCCAATAAAGTTGTGCCACCATCCAAGGCAATTTAGTTCTCATCTCTGTGCCACCAGTCATTTCCCGAAAAATGGTTTTGTTGACCTGAAATGAGCACTTTTGTAACATGCACTTTTTTGGACCTTTGGAACCTTCAATTTCAGTTTTATGAAAATTTTGTTTAAAAAGTTTCAGATAATTGTGGACTATTATATATCAATAGAAAGGTAATTTGGAGCTAAAAAAGATGGTGTACATTAATTTTTGCAGAAATTGTTCTGAAAAGCGTAATTTTGAAAAATCAAAAATTTAGGTTTTTCAATTTTGGCACAAAAAAACTGATAGCTCAAATTTGAGTGGTTCTGCCAAGGGGTGGACCATAACCACGTTAAAATTCAGATTCTTGTGGTCATTTTGATGTATAACACGTTGGGTTTCGGTTTGTAATCATCAGGAATTTTTTTGATTGAAAATTTGCAGTCAACATTTCGCCCTATGTTAAAGCATAGGCAAAATTTCCGGAAAAAAAATTTTGTCTCAGATTTCCATTTTACGTCCTAAATATATAGCAGGTACCATCGGCAAGCCGAAAAAAAGCTCTTTTCTCCTGAATAAAATCAATTGCCCCGAGTGTAAAGCCAAAGAAATTGCCCTACTACTAGTGGAATCTGCTTGTGGGGCATTTACATTTTGTTTTCGCGCGCAGTTTTAAGGCTCTTTTCATGCGCGCTCAAACAAAATGCAAGTGACACAGCAGATTCCACTAGTAGTAGGGCAATTTCTTTGGCTTTACACTCGGGGCAATTGATTTTATTCAGGAGAAAAGAGCTTTTTTTCGGCTTGCCGATGGTACCTGCTATTTCCTCAACGTTAAAAGCATTCAAAAACCTAAAGTCCTATCGCTTGCACCACTACACCACAGGGTCATCCAAATTGCATGGTGATTGATGGGCTAATGATTGAATGAAGCCTAAGACCAGACGGGAAGGGGGGGGGTAGAATGAATACCTACACCCATTCATGGAGGAGATGCGAAGAAGGGGAGTGAAGGGAAGGGAAGGGAAGGGAAGGAGTTCGTACGGGACTTTTGTTAAGCGATTTTCTCTATCAAATCTTGATTTATATGCAGCTTTTCGCGAGTACCCCCCATAATTTGATGTTGCCCTTTCCATTGCAGCCAAAATCATTTCAATTGGTGCTGGCTGGGCGGAGAAAAATCCTTATCAATTTTAAAATCTGGCAATAACCTTCAAAACATACACTTGGGTCGAAAAGAGGGGCTGGGCGCTGACGGTTCGCCTTGCTCCCTCGCGCCAGCCCAATTCTTTAGGGTCCAATACACCCTACTGCCACATTGGTTTCCTTTGTTTTAGTTTAAAATGTGTCAATCTTGAATCGACTATTTCCTATGCTTAAGCATAGGACTTCCCAGGCTTAAAAACATTTTACTCTGTAGCAGCTGAACGGCCAAGAATCGAACACAAGACTTGAGTTTTTTTATTTACAACTCATGTATGCTGGTTTTAATTCTATGCCAATTTTTAAAATTCGTTGAGAAACCACAGACTTACCCTTTTAAATTATGAATTTTCATGCATTAAAATAAGAGGGCGAAAGGGCAAGTCTGTGGTTTCTCAACCAATTTCATAAATAAGCACAGATTTGGAATTGTTATATATAATTTGTAAATAAAAAAACTTAAGTCTTGTGTTCGATTCTTGGCCGTTCAGCTGCTACAGAGTAAAATGTTTTTAAGCCTGGGAAGTCCTATGCTTAAGCATAGGAAATAGTCGATTCAAGATTGACACATTTTAAACTAAAACAAAGGAAACCAATGTGGCAGTAGGGTGTATTGGACCCTAATGAATATATTTAGGACGTAAAAATGGAAATCTGAGACAAAATTTTTTTTCCGGAAATTTTGCCTATGCTAGGGCGAAATGTTGACTGCAAATTTTCAATCAAAAAAATTCCTGATGATTACAAACCGAAACCCAACGTGTTATACATCAAAATGACCACAAGAATCTGAATTTTAACGTGGTTATGGTCCACCCCTTGGCAGAACCACTCAAATTTGAGCTATCAGTTTTTTTGTGCCAAAATTGAAAAACCTAAATTTTTGATTTTTCAAAATTATGCTTTTCAGAACAATTTCTGCAAAAATTAATGTACACCATCTTTTTTAGCTCCAAATTACCTTTCTATTGATATATAATAGTCCACAATTATCTGAAACTTTTTAAACAAAATTTTCAAAAAACTGAAATTGAAGGTTCCAAAGGTCCAAAAAAGTGCATGTTACAAAAGTGCTCATTTCAGGTCAACAAAACCATTTTTCGTGAAATGACTGGTGGCACAGAGATGAGAACTAAATTGCCTTGGATGGTGGCACAACTTTATTGGAATCGGAGAACCTTCATTTTTCAAAAGTGGAATACCCCTCATAGAGCCTATCTCGAGTCTATCAGATTCTGCGTCTTAAAGCTTTTACGATTTTTTCACATTGCCTTTGCTACAACACAGAAATTGATGTGATTTTTTTCTTAAAATTTTTAACGAAAAGTGCAACAGCCTTAGTTCGCTGGATGCTTACTTTGACGGTCATTAATGGTAAAAAATTAATATGGAGAATCGCAAATGGTGGCACATTCTGCATTGCGCCTTCAAATGCGGTTGGACTGGTACCATTTTCCACAACCTCACTAAGAGATGAAACAAGATCCTTGACTGTCCCCTGAAGCATGTTCTGAATTTCCGCCATTGCAGTACAAACTACTATTGTGCAGTATGTTTATTGGATTGGCTATTCAATTTGCAAAACTTTTTTGACCTGGCTATGCTTGAAGGCTTTATAATAATAATATTTGCGAACTATGAATGATTGACGGAAAACAGTTTTTGTATTGTAAAGCGGTTACCTGCCAACGATAGATTGGAGCACAACGAAGGAGTCAGTGGCCTAGCAACTAGAGGCGAGACGAAGAATACAATGGGCTCATTTGAGTGAAGGAGGAGGAGGAGTCCTAAGGATCGGTATAGGAATAAACGTAGAGGATGGGCAAGGGCAGAGGCAGCATGAGCTGCCGGCACAAAACCGTCCTCGCCTTCGGCATCGTCCAGGTTCATTCACTGCTATAGATCGGATATTTGTTGAGTAGGCGAGTTGAAAGGGCGTGTTCGGTGTGGTGGCCCTTATCTTGGGGGTCTTGATCGTGAAGGAGAAGTCAGTGGTGGGGCCCTTCTTCCACGGCATCTGGGGCGGCGCCGTCCTCCTACTCACCGGCATCCTTGGCATTGTAGGCGGCATCAAGCGCCACAGGGTCTTTCACTTTCCCACCCACTTTCCCACTCATGTCCTAAGGAAAGAATAAATGGCAGGGCTGTGAAGTAGCCTTCATGGTCCTGTCCATTCTGGCGATCGTCTTCCTCTGGCTGGCTCTCGTCTTCATCAGCCTTGGCGGGATGGTCGGCGATGCTTTCTTCACCAAGAAGGAGGAGTTTGAGAAGGCTATATTGCTCCCCACTCCCTTCTCGTCCGAGAAAGACGCTGTGCCGGATTGCAGATGAGTTTGGAAGAGAAGGCGACCTGTACAGCGGATGCTCTGAAGCACATTGATGGGAAGGATGTCACTGTGCAGGAAGACTACGTCCTGTGCGCCAACACAAACGCAGCCCACTACAACTTCTACCTCATGGTTGGCAATATGTGGCTGGGAGGGCTTGTGAGAGGTGAATTGACGACTGCTGTGTGCGGACTGGGAAGAAGGAGTCTGAGCTGTAAGGGGTTGGAGGTGTTGTCGGGATCGCTGGGGCTGCTGTGGATAGTGTCCTCGGTGATGGCCTGCTGCGCGGTCTGCAAGTGCTGCGGAGCGGAGTCGGATGATGCAGTGACAGTCTACCCCGTCGCTATGGGCCAAAACCCCGCCTTCGCCCAGCCCGCCTACCACCAACCCAGTCCAGTCTATGCCTAGCTTTGCCCTCTTACATCAGTTAGCAGGAAGCAAGAACATTCCCTTTCTTATTCTACCTTTGCCCCAAATTTTCTTTCCAAGGCCTAATTATAATCTCGTCTCTGATTTAGGAAAAAGAGAGAGTTTGAAAATGCTCCCCTAGCTTGCTTTCGTCAATGCTCATATTTTAGACAATGACCATGCTATGTAACGAGTGTATGAAGGAGTCTTGTTAAAACAACCTAGAAACTAAAGTTTGTATATAGCACGTCTTCGTAAAAACATGTCGAAATAGCTCTGACAATCATAATTGTGACCAATACAACCAAAGCAGCGATTAAAGTAGGTGTTATAACTGAACATCCACATCGATGAGTTAGTGAACGAGAAAAGCATGCAAAAAAAGATTCAAAGAGCCGTTTCATATTTCCTCTCATCTGAGAATTGAAATGCGAAACATCTTGCGCTCAATTCTTAAGGCAAAGATCCCAATTTCATACTCGCAAAATATCATGAGGCGCAAAAAAACTGCTCAATAACTGATGGAGAAGAGTTAAAGATGAAGCTTAGGAAGAGGAAGGTGAGAAGAGAAGGAAGACAAGGCATATTCTAGGGAGTAGGTGGGAAGGGTGTGTTGGAGGGTTGTTGGGGGGAGGCTGGCTTCCTGGGCCGGCAGCACCAGCAGCGGGATGCGGCAGCGCCGGGCGGGTGGAAGGCCGTCGCCCTCCCGAACGTCGGCTGCCGACTCGGGCTCAGACTGGACAGGAAGTTGTGGCTCGCCCCGCTGTGCATCACTTGGCAACACCTCAATCCCTCCGCATCCTCCTACGATCCTCATAGAGTCAATGAGGTACCGGTCGCAGGACTGGAAGTCGGAGTTGACGAAAGCGCAGAGGTTGAGCCGTGGCAGGCCCTCAGCTGGCTCCTCCACCAGGTGGAACCCGTCGAAGCACTCTGCTCATTGCTCCAGGCTCAGGGGACGGAGGAAAAGAGGGGAGGGAGGAAAAGAGGGGATTGGAGAGTGGGATGAGTCACCGAAATTGCCGCTGTCGCCGTAGACCTGCTGGGCGCTGGAGAATGTGATGACGGCGTGGAGGATGGAGAGGAGGATGAAGATCATGGCGCCTTACAAGGCCACTACTCACAAGCACACCTTTTTCGTCCTCTCCACCTTTCACCGGGCCAGAATGAACTTGTTCTGAAAGTCTCCCGCCTTTATGCAATTGCAGACATAAGAGGGGGAGAAAGACAGTGAGTAAGCAGTCGGGACAAAGAGGCGTAGGCGGGTAGCATGCGATTTATGCTGCAAAGGGCCCTGGGCTTGTTTAGCATGGTGCGAAGAATAGAGAGGCATCTTCTCGAGAATGTGCAGACTGATTACGTCAATGCTCAGCCCAGCCGGGATATTACCGTGGCCCATACTATTAATCTAGTTCCTGGCTCATGCTTGACTCTCTACGTCTTTTCACCGTGACTTTTCCCCAGAAGCGATTACGAGTCAGACAACATCTGGATACAGACAAAAACTATATCAGCAAGGTTTTAATTATTTAAAGTAACTTGAATTATTATAATTAAGATAATAGATAAAAGTTGCTATATAAGGAACTAACGAATGAAAGTGGGCAGCGAAGTCCACGATCATTCCTTCAAAACTTAAAAATTTAAGCTTACAGAAACAGCCCGAAGCCCCTCTTCAAAGTATCCGCAACTTTGCGTATTTTTCCGAAACTTTATCCACAAACCTCGCCAAGCGTCCAAAGATAACTTTGGTCCAAAAACTAGATCTAAGTCTTTCTAAGATCTAAGTCTAAAAAGGGTAATTTTTTGAAAGTTGCGAGGACATCCTATCATGCAGTAACCTGCAGTCGTATCGTATCAAATTTTATTTTGTTCCGTTTTTTCTGTTAAGCGCGTCTCTAGTTAAGCATTTATTTTGTCACTAAATCCCATGTTAGTCAAACCAAGTATGCGGATTCAGGTTTCATAGTAAAACTAATGATTCTTTCTCGATGGTCAAACGAACGAGGATCTAGGGTTTTTCCCGGAACAACGCGTAAAATAAATCAAAGTTCCTCAAATTGAATACTAATTGGTCATTGACATTATAAGGGATAACACATTTATCTTTTTATTATATCTCATCTTAAGCAGGTGCCTCAACTCCAACGAATCTCACGCAAAACCGATGTAAACTTACGTTTCTAGGAAGCGTGGGCGTAAAACTAAAAATGGCTGAATCCAGGGGATTCCGTCGGATTCCCATTGATCAAATGCCCAAAACTAATTATATCTGATTCTGGCTGATTCCGACGGATCAGCTTATTATAGACTCTGTTTGCTCACTTTTTCAGCGGCCCGATTCAACGGGCTGAATCAGTAATTACTTTTTTTTTAGTTTTGCGCCATGGAATAATGTTACGCAAGTACTTGCTTGACGTCCACTACCGAATCCGCATCACATGACACCAAAACGCACTTCGGTGTCATACGACGTTGAAAACGTTATGTGACAACCATTTTTTGTTGTCATATGCATAGGGTAAATGGACTTCATGACATCAAAAAACGTTCTTTGATAACAGAAAATAACCACACGACAACATTTTGTGTCAAGTGGTGAAAATGACATATGACAACCAGAAAAACCTGTTGTCATTGGAAAGTCGCATGACAACCATTTTTCTGTTGTCATGGCTTCGAGTTGTCATGTAGTACTTTTGCTGTTGTCATACGTCGTGGGCATTTTGCAAGACCACATGACAACAGCATGTTAGAGCGCAGAGGGGGGGGGGGAGTACACAGCGAGTATGGCTGAGTTTGCTGGGTATGGGTCATTATTCAAACGCGCGCCATTTGGGGCATCTCTTAGCAGGCATGGGCTATGGTAGAGATTGCGCGAGAGTAGACCCCTGGTTAGTTCTGCCTAGATTGGTGCTGCTGAGAGGGGCGGAGAGTGCTGTTGGTGGAGCGGTGGCCAGTGCAGCTTTGACGATGGCCGCATCAGGATCGGACAAGAGTGTCGATCTCGACGTCGTCGCTGTCTCCTCAAATTTGTCGCAAGGTTGGCATTTTTGAGGGAATTGAAAGCCTTTGGTGGTCTTGCGAATCTTGCAAAATGCCTAGGCTCACAGACGGGCACCGTCTCTAGTCTCTAGTCTAGTCTCTCTAGTTCTCTAGTCTCTCTAGTCATTTCCATGGATGGCTCATCTATTCATTTCCAGTCAATTTTGCTGTGATAAATTCTGGACTTCAGTTGTTGCGTTGAGGACCCTCTCCTTATAAAATGGATTTGGGAATTTCTGTTGTCAAGTAGCACCCAACCCCTAGGCAAAGCATCAGTTGACAACAGCGTAAGAAATTACGACTATTTCAATCCTAAGCCTCCTAAGCCTAACTGAAACAGGCCAAGAACAAGTAATTGAAAAATGGATGAACCTTAGTGGCTGCGAAGTGAAGTATGAGGAGAAGAAGAGGCTCTTGAGGGCTGATGGAGCTGTACGGTTGCGCTGGCCCAGGCAGAAAGTGACACTGATGTAGGAGATAGGAGGTAGATGGCCCAACAAGGTGCCAAAATGCGGGGCCCCTATCCAAGGCCATTACATGCCTCCTCCACTGCCTCCCCTCCAACTTTCACGCCCATCAATCATCCCCTCTAATACCGCCACACCTATCCCCCTCCTCCCCCTCCTGCCCCTCCCTCCTATGCATCCCTCACAAACATTCCCTATGCCGCCTTCCCTCCTACTGCCTCCAGCGGTTGTCATGCATCGCTGGCTGGTTGAGCAGCACCATAATCCATCAATTTCCAGGCAGAGCAGCACAAAATTCCAACATTTTCATCAAAGAATCACCAAGAAGGCAAATCTGGCGGTTGTCATGTGACGCCAACAGAACTCCCACATGACAACGTCATGACAACAGGTTGTCGTGTGGTAATTTTCCTGCTGGCATACGCCACCTGCAATAACGTCACATGACAGCGAGTGGCATTCCCGTTTTTGCTGTCATACGTCGTTTTTGCGACGTGTGACAACCAAATTCGGAGGGCATTGTGACAACATGTCAGGTGGTAAAAACGACAAATGACAACATTTTGGCCTGTTGTCGTATGGTAATTTTAATGACAACGATTGGGCACCCCCCCTGCCCAATCGTTGTCATGTGACGTTCAAAATGTTGTCAAGTGACGTAGAGCCCCACTACTGGGGGGGGAACGAAGTCTTCGTCTTTTTTTAATATACTATCCATTAACTCGGCACTGTTTTATTGTAGAATGATAAAAACTGGTACAGAGGTACAACCAATAGTGGACGTTGTACCCCTATAATCAGGAATGGTGGGAGGAGCCACGGCTCCCCCCAGGGGGGAGCCGGGGGGGGGTCCCCCCGGGGGGGAGTGAGTTCGCACCCCCCCCCCCCCAGGGGGAGCGAGTTCACACCCCCCGGGGGGGAGCGAGTTCGCTCCCTCCCGGGGGGTGGGTCTTTTTCCTGCCCCATAGCACCCCCTTGGGTTCTTTTTCCCCATGAAATGGGAATGAACAACACCTAAAATCACAAAAGATCTTTGGTTTGTTTCTGAAGCAACTTGCCACTGACTTTTCCTGCACCACATAGGCCATCAAAAGCAAAATTGAAGTGGCATAAGTATATATTGTTCTGGCAATTTGTTTCAGCTTTCCATTGGTACTATTTTTGGCAGACACCTAGTTTCCCCCCATGGGATTCCCCCCCCCCAAGAGGTTTCCCCTCAAGAGAGTTTCCCCCCCTAATCAAAGTCCCCCCCCCCCAAGATTTTACCTATACCCACACACCCTGCGGTAATGCAGCCCATAGTTGATATGGCAGTCTAAGCAAGGAAATTTTTGTCTTGGGGGGGGGAACTAGTCGTCAAAACTCTTGGGGGGGGAACTAGTCGTCGATTTTGACGCCTAGTTTCCCCCCCCCCCCCAAGACACAATTTCACCTATTTTCAACTAGTTTCACCAAATTTAGCGCAGGGTGTGTGTGGTAGGTAAAATCTTGAGGGGGAAAACTTCATGGGGGGGCTTTCATGGGGGGGTGTGAGCGAACTCGCTCCCCCCCGGGGGGTGTGAACTCGCTCCCCCTGGGGGGGGTGCGAACTCACTCCCCCCCGGGGGGACCCCACGGCTCCCCCCCGGGGGGAGCCGTGGCTCCTCCCACCATGCCTCCCTATAATCTTGTGAAAAAATATTAATTTTGAAACACACAGCAAAAGTTTAAAAATTTGTTTCTGGTTGTATGTTAAACCATAGGGCATTGACTTTCTGAAATTGAGTAATTTTACAATTTTGACTGTCACCGAGTCAATAGTTAATTTAATTACTCGCCGTTTTAGGACATCATAGTATATAACTAGGACTAAATTGTGTCAAAGTTTGATCAAAATATGTGCATCCAATCTTGAGTAAATATTGAAAATGTTTTGGACGAAGACTTCGTTCCCCCCCGGTATACCACTTATTTGATGTCGAAACCACTTGATACCACTTGCTTGACGTCAGAACCCACCTGGCCGTTGTTTTTTTGAGCTAGCGGAATGAAAATTTGCTAAAACATCGCCCCATTCTATCATCGAGAAAGAAAATATCAATAAAACAAAATATTATAAGACCTGGATCCGCATACTTGATTCTATGGGGATGACTTACGCGGCAATAGCGGCTCTTGATGCTATCACAAATAGTTACCATGAATAAATTGATCTAATTTAAGGCTGACTAAATGCATTAATGAAGCTGGCAGAACTAATTGAACTAATTTAATTGGATGGGGCGTGGGCGGATTTCACTAATATGAAGACGAAGGAAGGGGCGGGTGTGGGTAGAGGAGGAAGGGGCGTGTGGCTTCGTGCGTGAAGTGACTTCCGCCGGCCGCATTTCCCATTTCCCGTCTGCCAGAGTGCGCTGCTTACTTCGCCGCCTTCCTGATAAAGCGCCTACATGCAATTGAGATCATCTGACGCATGTCCTCACGTCACCTTCTTTCCTCTTCCTTTCCCTCTTTTCTTCCATTCCCATTCTTGCAATTCTCAAGGCCCCTTCCATTACCCTTTTCAGCACCAACGCAGCCTTCTTTTGTCCTTGTTTCATTTCTTTCGTTGCGTCTAGAATTCATGATTTTTTCAAAGATGTGATACCAACGTTTGCGGCCACCCAGCCACAGAAAGGGTTAAGTGGGATGGGGATGGGAGTGCAGGAGTAACTTAGAACATCCGTGCTTTCGAATCATCGCCGGCTAAAAGGGGGGAGGAACCTCCGGAAGCATCTCTCTCAACCACTCACTTGGGGACGGGACTTTAGGGTCTGGGATAATGATGTCGAAAAATAGCAACGTCAGGCTGTCTCAGCCTGGGTTGCCCCGTCCTCACCACGCTTTCCTGAAATATCATGATCTTATAACTCTCGTTTCAATCCAAGCAGAGCAACCGGTGCCATAAAAGTATCTGAGCAATTTGAAAGCATCCGACCGGCCTGCTGCCTTCTCCGACTTCTTACTCTTCCTGCAAATCAGCTCTTTCTTTGACCAAACATAAAATTGGTAGAATCATAAAATGAGAGAGAAAAGAAACAGTGGGCGTGGGTTGATGGTCCAGTCGTAGGCCTGAGCTTCATTGACCGGCTGCTGGTCGGGTGGGAGGCGACTGGCCCAGCCCTGGCTCAGCATCACCTGCTTCTTGGCGGGCTGCAAGAGCTGAACTGCCATAGCTCTTCTCCCCTGCTCCAGGCCAAGGAATGACTTCGCTGAACAGCTCCTCCAGATTGGCCAGACTCTGCTGGCGGCCTCGCAGTGCGCCCAGATGGCGCTTCCTGTAGGCGAGGCCTGGGAGTGGGAAAGGAGGAGGAGGGCAAGAAGGACTGGAAGCGGCGGTAGTGCAGGGAGTCGGGGTGTCGGAAGGCGCCCATCATTCGTCGGCCGCGCCAGCCACTGAAGGAGGAGCTTCCTCGCTTCATCAGACCCTTGCCTATCACGATCCGCCTCAATTCACAGAGCTGCCACATCATTTTGCACCTATGAGCACTAGTGAATGCTGTGAACTTACATGTGCGGATTCCAGTTCAGACGATCCGCCAAGCTATTCCTATAGAAAATGTTGCAATACATTTGAGGAGTTTTAGGGAAAAATGATCTACCGCTTCCCAATGCCCAGGAGATAGGCTGACTTTGGCCTGTAAAAAAGTAAGATGGTCAGGAATGTCGCGGGCCCCAGGAGGGCCCCCCTGGGGAGCCCCTGAGAAGGCCCCCCTGGGGAGCCCCTGAGACGGCCCCCCAGGGGAGCCCCTGAGACGGCCCCCCTGGGGGCATGGTAATATTTCTGGTTGAGTTTGAGGCAGAAGGGATGGGCATGGACCTATAGGACGCATGTGACACCATGGTGCCAGTGGATGCTTCAGGCTCATTGGCCCCACCGCAGCAGTGCGGGCTTAGGACAAGCCCTTTGCACTTTCGCCCTATGCCTGTCATTGACTTTGAGATTTCTCATGGATCCTGTGATTTTGAATGTGTTTATTAGCAGTGGCAGTTTTAATATAGGGCACCAAAGCATTATATAGGGCGAATGCAATCCACAGTATCAATTTGAATTTAAATGTCTTCCTAGAGATTTTCCTTCGATTATCATGCGTTGTCATTCGCTGTGGTTGAAAAAACTAGTCTGGTCATTGGTCGCATTTTTCTTAATCTGGAAGGCACAGTTAGCACAGCCCCATCCCTCATCTCATCAATTGGCGCAGGGTAAGTGGAAGAGGCCATTCAACTACCTTCAAACCAGTTGATTTATTCCTTGTTCTTTCCCTGCGCCAGGAAGAAAGTGGCGGAGTGGGTTGAGGCCTCTGCACACATCCCAGGCAAAAGCAGACGTCCTTACTACTTAGAAGCCCCTCCCCCTGGGGAGCCCCTAAGAAGGCCTCCCTGGGGAGCCCCTGAGACGGCCCCCCTGGGGAGCCCCTGAGAAGGCCCCCCTGGGGACATGGTAGACATTCATTGTAAAAGGTATGCATTGTAAAATGAAGGCTTAGGTAGTAGACATGCATTGTAAAATGAAAACTATTTGTCAGCATTGAGCAATGCAATGCAAAGCAATGCAATTTCTACTGCCTTCTACCACAATCTCAGGTGGACATATTACCACGTCCCCAGGAGGGCCTTCTCAGGGGCTCTCCAGGGGGGCCGTCTCAGGGGCTCCCCAGGAGGGCCTTCTCAGGGGCTCCCCAGGGGGGCCCTCCTGGGGCCCGCGACATGCCTCAAGATGGTTTAGGAAAAGCTAAAAAACTAGCGTGAATGAATGGAAATGTAACACATGCCAGTGCAGCCCATTTCGTTTTTCCACAGGCCTCAAACCTTCTCGCTCCCACCAGCATCATCCTCAAGGCAATAGGCTGTCATACCAGGAAGGCCTTCCTTGTGGGTCCTTAAGAAGGTGGAAGGGCAGGAAATTGGCGCTGGCCAGTTTCAGCAGCCAGACGGCTGCCCACCAGCACCTCATCTTCCACCTCTGCCAATCTCCCCTTCCAGCCCTTCTTTATCACCTCCTCTTCCAATACCCAGCCTCCCGCCTTCATCAGGATAATCGCTCACATCCAATTGCCCATTTTAGGTCAATAGACGGCTCAAAGGATAGCTGATTGAATGGACAAAATAATGCAACGAACTCCCGAAGGAATGGGCAAGAATTTGAAGACGCGCTTTGGAATGACTATATCGACAGCGCGCAACAACTAATTTCCTACAGTTTTACTGGATTGATGGAAACTCTACCTCTCCTTACTGCCATAATTAATTCATCATGGAGTGGGGCTTCAAATGCAATTTGTGCAAAGATAAAAACGTCACACCCGCTGCTAATCTCTGCTCCCACGTCAACGATTTCCATGTCACTTCCAAGGTTTTGGGCAATAGCGCGTTGTCTTCATCAAGATGTACGTTTAAAACATAACTTTTCATATACAGTTTGGCTGAAAGGTGGAATAAACTTAAACGGAAACCATAATCTTGTTTTCATTATGCTAAAATACAAGAATTTGTATGTACGACCAATGACAAGAGGCTAGTGACGTTGTACCGTTAGAAGTGAGCTAAAAAGATGGAAATGTTGTAGGCGGGTGGGTCAGAAGAGAGAGCGTCGTTGAAGAAGACGCTGCGCAAAATCTTCCACGCCGTCATTACCACCACTTCCAGCCCCAGTCCCATCTTCCAGGAGGTAAACTCATTTCTCTCCTTGCCCTCACTTATCCAACTTTGCCTCAGGAACCTCTGCTCCCTGCTTCTCAGACAAGGAAGCAGCAGAGCCAGTCTGCCACCTCGTCCCGGCTCCAGAATGATTGCAATCGCTGGCAGGCTCAAGAAACGGCCCAGAACCAGCCAGACCAAGGTTCCCAGTGCATAGTTGGACCGCTCTTTTGAACTGCTATTGAGGCGAGGATTCCCTGTGCCTCTGGTGGGATGAGGAAGAGTCGGAGGAGGAGAAGGAGGATGAAGATGGAGGAGAGGGGCCCATTGAGTGCGCCGTCTGCGGTGTCTTTTCGGCCAAGTCGGTGGTGAAACTCACGGTTGAGCCACGGTTTCTATACCTTCTCTGGGTGATGAAAAAAGTGGGTGGCAGAAGCACGCAAGTCGGTGTTTCCGAACTCGTCCGTTGGCCTGTCCGCACTGCCCGCGCCGCTACAAATACTCCGCCTGCCTCCACAAGCACATCTCCAGCCACAATTTCGCCAAGTAGACCCAGATTATTGCTTACGCTTTTTACCACGATTCTTTTTTTGTATGTTCTCTGCCTTTTGCTAGGCCGTTTTGCTCTGCAGCTCGGCAATTTTTGCAAAAACGCAAACAAGATAAGGCTAGCGTGTTGGTAAAAATTAAGCATCTCCTAAAATTAGCAAGACAAGTATACCGGTGGCCTCTCCTGAATGGGGAAGTCAAGGCCACCTAAATTGAACCCCCTCTACTTGTCAATGAAAAGATTATACTTTCAAACAAGCTCACTTATGGCATAATAAAGCTCTCAATTGTAATCGCATAGCATCACGGCCATCTGTTTGAGTATTTAATTCTGGATTTAATATTGCTGCATGCATAACTGAAAAAGTAATACTCAGAACTCAAAATAACACTTACCTGATTTACCCTGCACAGCGATGTTTCATAGGATTTGGGGTCTGGGACTTAGTACTTTTTCTGGCTACCTCTAGTGCCAATACGTAATCCTGCCAAGTTTTGGGCCAATCGGTTAAGAATTCGTGGATGCCCAGGCTGGACATGTATATATATATGGCTAGTCGTGACATAGATAGCGCCACCAGCCTGAAACTGGGGTGATTTCAGAGAACCCCCTCGGCCATGCCGGTCGAGGGGGTTCAAAAATTTATGCATGTATGAGTTTAGCTTTGTCAGTTAAGCATTGCAGACAACGGGTTTTTTAGGTGGATTTAGAACTTTGAGGGCCTGAAATCGAAATTTGCCTTCAGCCAACCCAAGAGCACAATTGAAAATGATCATAACTTCAGTTCTAACGAGTCTTTTGCCATGATCTAAACGGCATTTGAAAGGTAATTACATGGAGAAAACTTGGATGCCCAATTTCTTTCGATTTTGGTCCAAAAAATCAAAAAATTAAAAAAAATTCCAAAAACGCAATTGTCACAGTTCCAAAAATTTTCGAATTTTGCAATGAAAACCTATTGAGCTTATTGTACAAAAAATATGCATCAAATTCATGTATAATTTGTGGCTTTTTACTCGATTTTGGCAAAAATTGCTTGTGTTTTCAATTTTCCCCCATAGTTAAGGCCAAAATTTTGCAAATTTTTTTCCATTTCTCAAAACCTAGGAAAGTCTGCACGCTCCGCAACTTTTTTTGGGTATATATAGTGCCAATACATATTCTTGCCAAGTTTGGGGTCCATTGGTTGAGAATTCGTGGATGCCCAGGCTGGACATGTATATATATATGGCTAGTCGTGACATAGATAGCGCCACCAGCCTGAAACTGGGGTGATTTCAGAGAACCCCCTCGGCCATGCCGGTCGAGGGGGTTCAATAAATATA
>JASANA010008882.1:0-11060 GCA_030248095.1 Ptycholaimellus sp. GST1_10
TTAGCACTCCTACAGAGGCTGCGTACATCCATGCTTGTCTCTGGCTAGTGTGGATGTCCAATGATCCTCTAATCTGAAGATCATTCCCAGTTTTATTTTTGACAAAGGGACAGACCGGGAACTGTTTAAACACAATTCTTACAAGCCCACACTCAAATCCAATTAGAAAACAGAACTGAAGGAGATGAGTTGACAGCATTATGCATTCAAATAAGTTATGTTCACCTGGGTACCGGGGCAGCTCTCAATCTCTGATCAGAGTAGAAGAGGAAGCAGGGAACCTTCTCGATGGTCATGAGTAGGCGACCGTTGTGACTTTTGGCGATGTTGCGACGGGTGCGCTCCGGAGGCTTGTAGCCGGGGAGCCAGTCGGCTTGGCGCAAGCTTTCGTAGCCCACGATGAGCTCCTGGCCTTCGTACCACTGGGAGATGTCGAAGCTGCTGCCCTGTAGTGGGCGATTCTGATAGTTTGAATAATTTTAGTTTTCGAGCTAGCTCCCTCCATTCCATCAAAGATCATGGAGAGATTCAAATATTGCATGATCCCATGGGACGGAAGAGGGGATTGCTATCATTACTGGCATCTGTACTATCCCATGGGATTATGTAATATTATAATCTCTCCCTGGTCTTTGATCGAATGAAGGGAGCTGGCTGGAGTGGAGGCACTAACACAGCGGCGGTTCTTGCAGTTTCGATCGCGCACCTCGTCCGCATCGCAGGTGTTCAGCCAGCATCTGCAGATCAGGCTTTCGCTTTGTTTAGTTGAACCTTTGTAGTTAATCAATCAGAATTTTGCAGTAAACAAATACAAAAAATTCTAATCAATCGGTTGGAAATGAGACATACTTGTAGCCACGCTCCGACTTGAGCAGCAGGCGTTCCCGAACCTCCGTCAAGGCCCCGATCCACTCCGAGTAGAAGACATAGTTCGAATTGGAGGAGGCATCGTAGGGCTGCAATAGATCGCCAATAGATGAGATCGCCAGTAAAGGACATGTGTATGTAGTAGGGCGTACATTGGCGAACTGCATGTTGTGGAGGTTCTTGTTGGCGATGAGGTGGTGGGGGCCGTCCTTGGTGGGCGGGAGGATGGCCAGGTCTGCGCTGACGGCGACGTCCAGGACGATGCCCAGCGTCTTCCCGTCCGCCGTCGCCCGCGTCACCAGCTCCCCCAGCATCAGCGTCCTGTCCAGCACCAGCACCTTCGCCTCCTCCACTCGCGATTCCTGCATCAAAATTGTCTTCTCACCCAGATTTGTTGTTGTGGCTATGATATCTTCCAAACTGGTTGAGGAAATAGTGGAAGCAACTCATGGCAGGCAACAAAATATGAAGAGGCGAATAGAAAAGGGCTTAGGGTAGCCTGATAGGGGTGGAGAAGGGAATGAAGGAGAACCTTGAAGAAAGAAGGGGAGAAGTAGGGCTTGTAATAGACTAATAAGGGTGGTGAGGGATATGAAGGAGGTGTGACCTTGCCGGAGGGATACCACTCCACCATGGCCTGGCCGGCCTTCAGCTTGCTGGAGTCCTTGGAGTCCTGTTCATCCTCCTCATCCGAGCTGTCCTGCTCTTCGAACACCTTCAATGGCCCTCAGACTGAATCTCAGAGCAGAGGGCAGTAGAAAGCTCCAAGAAACCTGCGACACGATGCCCAGCTTGACGATAGGAAGTGGCTTTCCGGTGGCTGGCTCCGTCTTCGTGCTTTTTCGAGCCACCACATCGCTGTCCTCCAAATAGCCGCCCACTGCCGCAGGCCACTCCATCATTTCGCCCATTTGCTAATCCTCAATTGAAGCAGGTTATCGCTAGGGATGCAGCATGGAGGTAAATATCCTGAATGATGCAGGATGACTGAGATGCAGCATGACTGGACACATGGAGAAAAGTCTGGAAGGCTGGAAGGCGGATGAGAAATAGAGGAGGCTGCAGCTGAACTCTGCGCTACCGTAGGCCTGCTGAAATGTGCGCAGTTGGCTCTGCACATATTGCCAACCGTGATTGTTTTTTCGATTTTTGTAGTGTTTGGAGATTAATTTTGTGCTGCTCTTTTTTCTTTCGAAGCTTTATCCTAACTTGGCAAAGCTGAAATGGGACGCGGAATTTTGTTTACCTGTTTACAGGGCCGGTAGACACCTTATCGCGTGGTTGTTTACAGCGTGTTCATGAGCAGACGCAACAGTCTCTGTGTACGCGCACACCGCGTTCAGACAACCTCCCTCCCTATTTTACCCTCTTTCTTGCATGCGCCGCATATAAGACTTTACGTAAGATTAGTGCGAAAAATACCAGGCTAAGTTTTGGTAAGATTTTAGGCTAGAAGAAAAACATATCAACGGAAGAAAATGCGTCTGATCATCCTGGAGGATTACGAGAATGTGAGCGAGTGGGCAGCCAAGTACGTGCGCCGGAAAATACTCGACTTCCACAAGGCTCACCCGGACCAGGGGCGGGATCCAAAACGTTGGACACCGTTTGCCATGGACAGACATAGACGTCGAATCAGACGTCGAATGGATGTGCGACATTGTCAAACAGATGATCCAAAAGTGATGGACAGGATTTGCCATGGCGTTGGACGTCTGATGCCCTGTCGAATGGCGTCGAACTGTGTCAAACAGCTGATCCAAAAGTTTCAGCCACAATTTGCCATCTCATCAGACGTCTAACACCTGATCCAAAACGCTAGACGCAATTTGCCTGAGTTAGCCATAATTGTAAGAGGTTTAAAGGGGAGGCCTGCAGCCCTGAATTGCAAGGAAACGGAGGCTAACTAAGTTTTCATGCAGAGGAAATAGGTGGTTTTCACCCGGATGGATTTTTTTGGCCTGAACCCTTTAGACTTGGCTGAAATCCTTGCTGAAGACGACGATGAAGCAGAGTATTCTAAAATTAAGCAGTTTTTGTTGCATACAGTTTTTGTTACAGTTTTTTGTCGCATACAGTTTTTGTTGCATACAGTTTTTGTCGCATACAGTTTTTATCGCATACACAAAAGCATTCTTGGAAAAACGTCGAAAAATGCATGAAAAATTTAGATTTTAGGCCATAAATCGGGAAATATTGAAAATTTCGTAATTAAAAATATATATGTGTCCGTGTCACGCCCATACTCCGCGGTTTTTCAACGAAATTGGCTGATTTTTTTGCATGAAGGTCCGCCTGGGTGGTGCCTTGGGACCATTTTTGGCGCTCATATGTCTCAACAAAAGTGGGGGCAAACCAGCAAACAATAAATGCAGAGAGTACTCAAGAAAATAGTGATCAAAATCAGAATGAATATGAATGATATGAGGCTTGAGACTAAGCAAAAAGCAATGACCATGACTGAAAAGCGCCAAGGCTGAAGACGGCTACAAGATTTGGGAGCTTTTGGGCTGGTTCTGTTTGATGTCTAATGTTTGATGTCTAACAGACATGGCCAAAAGGAGAAATGTCTAACGGTGTCGCATGTCTGATGCCATGTCTAACGTTTTGGATCACTAGACATGGGGCTAGACAACCGTTAGACACCGTCAGACATCCGTCAGACACTGTTAGACACTGTGTCTGACGTTTTGGATCAACAGACATTGGACAAGATTAGACACTGTCTACGTCAGACATGATTAGACAATGTCTGACAACTTGTCCAACGTTTTGGATCAACGGACATTGGCCAATGTCTGACGGTGTCTGACGCTCCTATGTTTTGTACATGTCTGATGTCTGATGTCTGACGTTTTGGATCCGGCCCCAGTTCTTCACACTTGGCCTGCCCACGGGTGTTGCTTTTGAAGAATTTGTTTCTAGCTTGCGTAATTTTGGCAAGAGGTTGAGGAGGGACGCCAATGGGGATGTACCAGCGACTGGTGGCCTTCCACAAGGCCGGCAAGCTCTCCTTCGACAAGGTGAAGACGTTCAACATGGACGAGTATGTGGGCATACCCCGGGACCACCCCGAGTCTTACCACACCTACATGTGGAGCAACTTCTTCCGTCACATTGACATCAGGTTGCGTCCCTTTCTACTTTTCTTTCCTTGCTTTATTTCCTATGATTCCTAATTTTCCCCCTCAAAAAAGCTATTCCATCTTGAAACAGAAATGATGAACCAACGAATTGCAGGCCTGAATCCGTGCACATTCTGGACGGCAACGCGGAGGATCTGGTGGAAGAGTGCAACAAGTACGAGGCCGCCATCCAGGAGGCGGGTGGGATTCAGGTGCTTTGAGGAAACAGCCGTGTTTGCAAAGCCTGAGTTTCTGTCCTGCAGCTCTTCGTGGGCGGCATTGGCCCGGACGGTCACATTGCCTTCAACGAGCCCGGCTCCTCCCTCGTCTCCCGCACCCGCGTCAAGACCCTGGCCAAGGCCTCAAAGACCCTTCTGCACCCTAAAATGGCCAATAGTGAGCTGGATTGTAGGAGACGGTGCAGGCGAATGCTCGATTCTTCGGCAACGACCTCTCCAAGGTGCCCACGACGGCTCTCACCGTCGGCGTCGGGACAGTCATGGACGCCAAAGAAGTTCAAACTTATCTCATGGAGAAAGAATGCTTTGAGAATTTTTTTGAAATTTTTTTGAATATTTGAATCCCTTGAGAATTTGAGAATTTCTTTAGGTGATGATCCTGATCACGGGGGCGCACAAAGCTTTGGCCTTGCATAAGGCGATAGAGGAGGGCGTCAGTCACATGTGGACGGTGTCTGCGTTCCAGAGCCATCCGCACACCATCTTCCTGGCTGATGAAGATGCCACCAACGAACTCAAGGTTTGAACCATTTCATTCTAATACTCGACAAAAGAGTTCAGGCACACGCATTTGGTGATTTAATTGTTTCAGGTGAAAACGGTGAAGTACTTCAAAGGACTGTCGGCTGTGCATGAGAAACTGGTGGAAGAGCCTTCCGTTTGATGTTTTAATTGTTGCGCACTACTTTTTTGTTTTGTATTGGTGCTTAAACCACGGAAGCTCATGACGGTTTTAGGCAAAGACTACTTTTGTACAATGTCTCTTTTTAATATTTGGTTGGAAAACGTTTCGCTGGACAAAAATATTCGGCTATGAAAAAAACACTACATGTTTTTAAATTTTTTTGCAGCAAACGTATCGCTCCGATTTATTTTTTTTCAAAGCTGCGGTCAAAATAAATTTCAAGCGGCCACGAGCAGAGCACTTGAAGAGATCTGCGTGCTACTATAATCTACCACCTAACAAATAGACGATCTTCCCACTAACCTAAATTTCCAAAGACAATCACCATAAACTTGCAATATCTTTCGCCTCCCGGCAAACGGGAAACTTTCATTGTGTCAAAATATTGAAAAATTCGAACTACCAATAATTTGCAAAAGCTGCGCACTAGCCAGTCTTCATCTAGCCTCCAGCTGAATGGGTACTTTTTCCGGTGCAACCGTGGTACTGCCCACCAGCTTCAGCTTCTCCTTCAATCACTTTCACTCTCATAAAATGCCAATAACAGAAAAAGACATTTCTGGCCCAAACCGGAGTCTCAGGTGCAGCCTTGAGACGGTAGCGGAATAGGAGGTGAGCGATGCACAATTTCATCTCCAACAGTGCAAAACGCATGCCCAGACAAAGCCTTGGCCCGATGCCAAATGGCATGAAGGCCATCGGATGTCGACCGTCCTTCTCCAACATTCTGAGGCATGTTGCGGGCCCCAGGAGGGCCCCCCTGGGGAGCCCCTGAGAAGGCCCTCCTGGGGAGCCCCTGAGACGGCCCCCCTGGGGAGCCCCTGAGAAGGCCCTCCTGGGGACGTGGTAATATGTCCACTTGAGATTGCGGTAGAAGGCAATAGAAATGCTCCAGGATGTGAACTCCTCTGCTGCAGAGCAGAACAATAGCCACCTCAAGAAGCTTACACCATCCCTCTCATACATGGCTCCTGTGAAATTTTCCAGATCTCTTCAGCTATATATTGCATTGCTCAATGCTGACAAATAGTTTTCATTTTACAAAGCATGTATACTGCCTTCTACCACCACCATATCAAGCTGATGTATTACAATGTCCCCAGGGGGGCCTTCTCAGGGGCTCCCCAGGGGGGCCGTCTCAGGGGCTCCCCAGGGGGGCCTTCTCAGGGGCTCCCCAGGGGGGAGGGGCTTCGAAGTAGTAAGGACGTGTGCTTCTATCTGGGATGTGTGCAGAGGCCTCAACACTCGCGTCTCTCCCCCTCTCACTCGCGTCTCTCCCCCTCTCACTCGCGTCTCTCCCCCTCTCCTCTGACGCCAATCAAGCAAGCAAGCCCCCTGTGCATGACGAAAAAGAAGAACTCGCCGGCTGGAAAGCGACGACGCACCACTGCCGACATGGCCGATGCCACAGATGAAGAAAGCCTAAGCTGCCACGCCTGCTCTGCTGCCATCGACACCGCTCCTGCCTCAGCCAGCCTCAACGGGATCAGTTGCATCATCTGCGACAAGTCTCTCTGCCTCAACTGCGCCACGGACAAGCCCATCCAAGCTAAGCGCCTTGCCTCTGCCCTAGGGATCCCCTTCCCTCCGCCTCTTTCGCAGCCCCCCTAATCACGGCCTGCTTTGAATGTCAGCTAAGCCTTAAAAATTCGCCCTCCCTTCCCCCCCCCCCCCCCCCCAGACAAAACAGAAGCCCGCCTGTCTGGAATAGAAACCCAGCTCGCCCAACTCTCCTCCTTTCTCCTGCACCCCCCCCGCCCCGAAGACCGCCTATGCTGCAGCTGCTGCCCGCCTCCTCCCCTCCACCTGCCAAACCCTCCCGCCCCCCTCCCACCCTGCTGCAGTCCATGGAGATGAACGCGAAGGAAGAGGATCGAATCCGGTCACTGATCGCCTTTGGCCTGCCTCACACCGACGGAGAGGACACTCTACAAGCCGCCCATGCCATGAAGGATGAGCTCGGCCTCTCCGACCACGTCCGCATCACCTCTGCCCGCCGCCTCATGCCCAGGAACCGCACCAATGCACCCACGGCCCCTTCCCAAACCAAGGCCCCCCCTAACCCCTCACCCCCCACCCCTGCACATCACATTTGCAACCCCCGAGGGACAGCAAGCTGCCCTCGGTTCTGCCCGAAAGCTAGCCTCCTCCACCAACCCCTCCCTCAACCACGTCTTCCTCTGCCCAGACCGCACCCCCGAAGAACTACGCCTCCTCCGCCTCCGGGCACAACGCCGCGACTCCCTCAATGCCAGCCTCTCTGAGCCAGAACGCAGTCGCACAAGCTTCAAGATCCGGTATGGACGGCCTGGCTTCCCCATCATCAAGATCACCAACGACAGGCTGGACCTGGCCTGGACGGACGCAGCTGACCTCACCACCCAGCCCAACACCATCGCCTCCGCCGCGGGCCCCTCCAGCTCCTCCTCTTCCGTCCCTCCCCTTGCCCCTACCACACTCTCAGCCCCTGCCATGTCCTCCTCTTGGGCCTCCCTCACAGAGCAGGAAAAAGCAGCCGCCGCCGGCTCCCAAGCCCTCCTCCCTACCCCCCAACCTTTTTGCTGAACCCTACAAAGCCCCACTCAACTGCCCCCTCCTCCCCCATCCATCTGCTTCTCTTCAACGCTCGGGGCACTCGCTCCAACTCCCCCGCCCGCCCTAAGCAGCAAATGCTCTCCTCCCTCCTCCTCAGCTGCCTCTATGACATAGTATGTATAACCGAGACCTGGCTCACTCCCTCCTGTCCCAGCTCCCTTTTCAACTGGGCCGCCAAATACACTGTGTTCCGCTGTGATCGCCCCACAGTTGGGGGTGGTGTAATGCTGCTCTCCTCCCCTCGTCTCCATGCCACAACCCTCCCCTCTGGCCGCCCTCCTCCCCCTGGAATAGAAGCCACAGCAACCCTCATCTCCCTCACCCCCTCAAGCCCCCCTGGCCTCTTCATTGTCTGGTATCGCCCTCCTAACCAGTCCCTCGAGGCTCTACACCAAACCCTCGCCTTGTTCTCTGAGTGGATCAACCGGGCCCCCCATTCCCCTCTGGCCATCTGCGGGGATGTAAATCTACCCAATATTCACTGGCCCTCCCTTCACTCTCCCTCATCTCTTGGCAAGGCACTCCTCTCCTGGTCCTCCGCCAAAGGTCTCACCCAAATTGTGCAAAGCCCCACTCGCAGGAATAACATCCTAGACCTCTGTTTTGTGAGTGAACAGTGGGCAGCCACCATTGCCGAGGTGGGGCCGCCCCAACTCCTGAGCGATCATGCCTCCGTGGGGCTCTCCATCCGCCTCCCGCCTCCCTCAGCCTCTCGTTGCCCCCCTGCGCCTCCTCCAAGTGTGCTTCGGATCTGGTCAAAAGCGGACTTTGAGGATCTAAATTCGATATTACTTGGAGCCGACTGGGAACATCTGCTGTCTTTGGCCTGGGATGCAACGAGCTTCCTTGAGCTGATAGAGTGTGTCATTGATGGGGCAGCCGAGAAGTGTGTCCCCCTCAAGCGCCTGCCCTCCTCGGCCGCAACCCCTCTTTCAGCTCGCTGCCCACTTCGCCCTTCTTCACTCCGCCTTTTAGCCACGCGCAATAGGCTGTACAAGCGCAGAAAAGAATCTAAGTCAATGCGTAGAAGCTACTTGCGCGTTTGCCGGTTGTTTAAGCGAGCTGCCTGCTTTGATGTTGCCGCACAGGAGAAGAGGGTCTTAGGGAAGCTAGGCGCCAAGCGATTGGGAGTCTTTCGTTTGCATGCAGCAAAAACCGACAAAAAATCCAACGTCATTCCGCCAGCTCTCTATACCCCATTGCAATCCTCCCCCTTCACTTTGAGTGTAGACAAAGCAGAAGCTTTTGCTTCTACATTCCAAGCTGTTTTCTCTGAGGACGATGGGTCACTGCCACCACCATTTCCCTGCACGCACCCTCCATCTCTCCCACCCCAGCCTCCTCCTCTATGCCCACCGGCACCCCACGCCCCTCTCGGCCAAATTCCACTTTCAATTAACAGCACCCAAAAGGCATGCTCCACGCTAAGCCCCAAACTCTCTCGTGGCCCAGATGGTCTCTCTCCAAGATTCGTTCGCAACTGTGCCTCTGGACTAGCAAAACCTATTCTCCTCCTTCTAGAAATCTGTGCAAGCTCAAACTGCTTCCCACTGCAGTGGAAAGAGAGCACAGTTGTTCCAATTTACAAGCAAAAAGGAGAAAAAAGCCTGGTCTCCTCATACCGCCCAATCACCCTCCTGCCTGCATTATCAAAAATCCTGGATCGCATTTTAGCCCACCACCTCCGCACTGGCCTAGAGCATGCTCAGATTTTTCCAGGAAATATGCACGGTTTTAGGACGGGCTTCTCCACCACTTCAAACCTGCTCTCCTATACCGCTTTTCTACGGGAGGAGCTGGCAGCGGGACAGAGCGTGGACGTCGTGTACACTGACATCAGCAAGGCTTTCGATCGAGTTTCCCACAGCAAACTGTTCCACATCTGCTCGTGTCTAGGTTTCAGCCCTGACCTCCTATCCTGGCTCCGCCACTTCATCACCGGCAGGGTCTTCAGAGTGCGCGTAGAGCAGTCCCTCTCTACTGCCCTCAAAGTAGGCTCTTCCATTGTCCAGGGAGGAGCCTCCAGTCCTATCCTCTTCAATGTCTACATGTTGCCTCTTGCATGGATCCTCAATCAAATGCCAGGTATTGCATGCTGGTTCTACGCGGATGACGTACGCATCGCCTCCTCCTCCAAGAGCCTCCTCCAAGCCAGCCTGGACTCTCTCTGTGCCTGGTCCAGAGCATGGCAACTGCCACTATCAGCTGAGAAATGTGTAGTGTTTCGAGTAGGAGCCGGAGAGGCAGAGGACTACTTCCTGGATGGCACCGCCCTCAAAATCGCCAGTTCCGGCCAGCCAATCTGGGACCTTGGCATCCAGGTCAGCCCTAGCCTCTCCCTGGCCCCTCAAATTTCAGCATGTACTGCTGCCGCCTCACATGCCTCATTCCTAGTCAAAAAAACCTTCACTGCACCCTCATTCTCCACCCTTTCCACCGCCTACACCACCTATATAAGGCCTCACCTAGAATACGCTGTCCAAACGTGGTCTCCTACTAAAAGAGTGGACATCAAACGCCTTGAAAAAGTGCAGAAAGCATTTGCCCGCTTTATTTTCAGGCGCACTAATACACCCTCTCCTCCTTCAGGCTACCCTGGGCGCTTAGACCTGTTAGGCTGGGACTCACTGGAGAAACGGTGCATACTCGCTGACCTCTCCCTACTCCACAGGTGCTATAGAGCAGTCCGGCAGGCATCAGATAGAGGCGCCCTCCCCGCCCTCCCCACCCCAGATCAGCCATCCTTTCTCTGCCCTTCTGGCCCACGCTCTCTCTCCTCACCCCAAGCAAGACAGCAGATGTTTCTTCATGGCTGCCCCGTTTTCTTCCCAAAAATCGATTCCCACCTCAGAGGCCGCCACCACTTAGATCCAGGCCCTCGAGTTGGCGGAGGGATGGCGAGTGCATGGCCTGAGCGGGCGCGGCGGCTCTGGAACGGTCTACCGGAGGCGTGCTGCTCTGGGAGGCGGGAACGCTTCCTAGCCGAGGCCCGGCGCTCTCTGGACACGCCCCACTGATGCCCATGATGATGATCACCTAATGACCCAAACTTTATTCTCTGTTTCTGCGGCTCAGTTCTGCTATCACCCCAGGCTGTGCGGGGGACAGGAGCGAGGGTAGCCTTGCACCTTGCTACTAGCGCCGAAAGCCTCAGGGCAAGTAGGGGCGTCTCGGAAACTTGACTAAGGTCTCGGCCTGTCCCTCATCCCCACCCACCCTTCTCTGCCGCAATGTTCCAGTTGTATGTCGGTTGGGCATTGTTGCCCTTCCTTCTTCACCAGCATAAAGCTGAGATCTCCAAAAAAAAAAAACCCACTCCGCCACTCTCTTCCTGGTCTCACCGGAACTATGAGAAATCTCAAAGTCAACGACAGGCATTGGGCAAAAGTGCAAAGGGCTAGTCCTAAGCCCACACTGCTGCGGTGAGGCCAATGGGCCTGAAGCCAGCGAGACAAGCATCCACTGGCTCCTCTGTGACACCTGCGCCCTATGGGTCCATGCCCATCCCTTCTCCCTAGTATACGTAACTGGAACGGAGAGACGTACATA
>JASANA010008883.1:0-14873 GCA_030248095.1 Ptycholaimellus sp. GST1_10
TCTGCCTGCGCTAGCCCTTGGAGTGATCACTGCTGTTCTTCCCGGCCGCCCCGCGGGTGCGCTGTGATGTTTCCCAAACCTGTTTCGTCCGTCCCATGTTGACGAGGCGGGCGGAAGGGAGGCCGGGATCAGTCTGTCTATTTTTCCCCCAAGATGCCCTAACCTGTTCCGCTCTCCTTCCCGGCTCTTCCGGGCCTCTTCCGGTGACCTACGAAAGAGAATCTCGCTATGTTCCTGCTGTTACACCACATTTTTAGCGAATCTTCAACATCTCTAAAGGTGTCATTTATTTCAGTGCGGGAGTTGTGGAAGAGCGAATGGAGGAAATTAAATCTGCGCTTATCCAGGATTTCTTAGAAGACTACGAGTGATTTTACCTTCTGAGTGATATTGTGCTCATAAAGAATTCATATTTCCAAATTCTAGTGAGCTTTTGCTTTACGCAAAATGTGATAACATAACTGGTCTGGTACCATTGCGAGAGATAGGGAATGAGCAATATAGTCGCTAGGCACTGCAGCTACTTTTAAGAAAAGCGGGGGGAAGCCGTCTGGGCCAGTTGACCTTTTAGGCTATGCCCTTTCCACTTATCTATGCCCACAAATTCCTACGCCCAGCACGACGCCCAGCACCGAGCTAAATACCGACAAATCGAGAAAGCTCAGTGTCTGTCCACATCAAGACTGACAAAATAAACAGTGAAAAGAAGGCATGGAGGAAGGAGGAAAGCCAGAGCCCAGCGCCCCCTGCCCCAATGCCACCAATTTTGATCCGGACGCTGATCGCTATCGCTGCTGCTGGAGCAGTGTTCATGTTAAGGTCAAGTCTTATCCTTTCCTCTTCTTGCTAGCCTCCTTCTCTTGACACCATTCAATATTTCTCCAAGGCTGGCATCAATTATATTCTTATTATTATCAACACCCAATCATCATGAGAGAGAGGTAAGGTAACCAGTAAGAACAAAGCAAAGGCTCAGATGACTGTGATCTGTCCAAGGACACAGCAAGTTGCAGAGTGGAGCGGTGGCCGTTCTGGTTGTAGAAACAGTTCTGTGGCTGTTGGTGGACCAGGCACTCTTCGCAGTGCTAGTCACCGCAGGTGTCCCGGAGGCCCTGGCCATCCTCATTATCCTGCTCCCAATGGCCACTATGGCGTGCGCAATGCTGGGCATCCGCCGCTCCCTCTCATCGGCCTCCAGTGGCTCCTCTTCGCGGTCTTCGTGGGTCTCGCACTGGCCGCCTTTGTCCTCCTGGCCCTGCTGGCACCGCGCTGCTGGCCCTGCTGGCACCGGGGCTCCAGCAGCCGGACCGAAAGGTGCCTGAGGTCATTGGAGCACTGAAGGATGTATTTGAAGGTGGGAAGCCGCCCTACAATGTACAAAAATGGTGTTTTGCTGTGAAAAGGACTATAATTTTTCAGTTCCTTTCCCTAAACAAATTTTCTAATTGCTATTGATTCGGAAGAATGAGTAGGAAAGGAGAAGAGGTTGGTATGGGCGCAGGTGTGGGAGGTGGGGGTGACGGGGTCGGCGATCCTGTTCTTTGTGGCCCTGGCACTTGCCTTTCTCCAGTTCTGGCTCAATGGCGTTGTCCTGAAGCTCTACTCCTACCTGCGAAATGGTCCCGAAACCCCATCCAACAATTTTCTATAATTCAATTTGCCCTCCCGTTCAGCCTTCTGTGTCTTCTTTTGTGTTGCAATATTGCCTGTCTTCTTCTCAAACAATTGAAGCGAGCAAACGAACGACCAATTCCACTCCTCATTTTATTGGCTAATTAGTGGATTCAATGTAATTCGATAAATTCCAGTCATAAGTGTCAGTCATAGGTGTAACCAAAAAACTTAATCAATTGGTGTTCTTTGATGCTGGTGTTTCAGAATTGGTATTTTGGCGTGAGTAGGCGTGAAAATAAAACAAATGGCACTTAGTCGAAGCAAAAGGATCACAGGGAATGTAGAGCAAATTAAACAGAAAGTGCTATAAGGAGGTGACACTGTCAACTCCATTGGCGAAAATCATAACGATGCCTGGAGGTTGGAGAGACATACTCACTGGCAGATCGCTGTTCTCACAGCTCAGCAGCAACACAGCCTTCAACCATATCTACGTTCATTCAAGGAATGCTAGTTCTCTGCCTCATCAGAGCTTGAGTTGTGCAAGGTGTAGGGCTAGGACAAGAATTGAATGACCTGGTTGCCAGGCAGGCGACGGCAGAGAAATCGGGAGAAGGAGCTTCGGTTGATCTGGCGCATCTCTAATGAGCAGAGACCGGGGGGCCAGCCCCGCTCATCCGATCGGCTCATCAACTCCTCCGCCACTGACGCTGCACAGCCAGAGTCCACCAACGACCGCTTTATCACCGACTCAAATGCATTTCCTTCCCTCCCCGCCCGCTCCCTGCTAGGACAAGGATGGAAGTTGCTTACTTGAAGTACGGCGTCAGGAGTAGAGATGAGTCGACCCCAGTGGGATACGCGTGCCCTGGGTAGGCTTCGTGCCCACTCTGCTATGCGGCTACTGTCGTCTGTGCTATTGCTCGCTCCTTCAATGGCTCATTTCTTGCCTCTATTGCGCGATCTGGCTAAAGGCAACCTGCATCGTTGAGATGAAGAAGGTAATTCTGGACCATACTAGCTTCGCCAAGGTCCAAGGAGTCCAGAGCGCCCGGGGGAGGGTCTCTGAAAGCGAAAAACGAATCATGTTCAAAATAATGCATAGCAGAGGTTAGGAGAAAATGCTGACTCACCGTAAATCGAACCAGGTAGTGGCGGAGCTGGAGGAATTATTCATGCTCAGGTTCTGAACCGCCAATTTGAGAGCCCTCATCTCCTGCGCTTGGTTGCTGATGTAGCTGGCCTACAGGAAATGCTTCCATGTCTAAGGAAGTAGACTAATGTAGAGAATGTACCTGGTTGGAGACGCGCGTCTCCAAATCCTCCAGCTTGCTCCGCTGCTGCTCCAGCAGGCTTCGCAATGCTGCTATACAGTTGTGATCCTGCAACAGTCTGCCTCTTCTTGCACATATTGTTCATCAGCTGCAGTTGGCTTGAATAGGGAATTAAAAGTAGGGGGGAGCTAAGGACAGAAGGGAACAGGGGCTTCGTCGCAGGGAATGGTGAGTCCACAGCCAGCATCGCACTTGACGGGACGGCTGGGGTTCGCTTCGCAGTCTTCCTCGTGCCTCTCCAGGGCGTCCAGTCTCGTCACAGTCTCACAGCCATGCCTCAACCAGCTTCCTCCATTCAAACAACTCCCACTTTCTTCTGTTTTACTTCCGCTAACCTTGCGTTAATGCAGGCTATGCGCAGACGACCGAGAAGGTTGCGAAGAATTCGCGGCACGGGCTCCTAGAATTCATCCAAATCACTCCTTATCTTCATTGAAGAAATACGCATAAATTGAATTGGATTGAATACTAACTGTTTATATTGCCCCATGGGGACTGAAATAGTGTTTCACATAAGGTTAAATGTACAAGCTAGATTACGAAGTTGGAGGAAAGAGGAAGAATGGGAAGTGAGAAACGAGGTTTGAAGGGGCGAGGTTCTGTCTGTCAACAGGGCAAGTGTTGCGTCTGTCCAACCATTCGCTGATGCACGCGCGGCAGAAGGCGTGCTCGCAATTGGGTGCCTGTAATCACCTCTATAGATGAGAGACAGAGGCAAATAATGTGAGGTGGTGAGGATGGGACCTGAACTGGGTCCTGAAGGACGGCGGAGCAGATGGGGCAGACGAGCTCTTCGTCCACCTCCTCCTCGAAGCGGCCTAGATCGTAGCCCATTTCTGGCTTCCCTCCCTCCCACTGATTGCTTGGAGGCAGTGAAGCGTGATGGAGGAAGGCTGGCAGAAAGGGCTGGCTAAGAGGCTGGGAGCTCTGATGTGTGTGTCTGGCCTTTTGTGCTGGGACGGGAAATGCGCGCGCTTTTGAAGGCGGGCAGCGGGGCGAAAAGGACTTCAACTTCCGCTCTCATTCCGCCCATTCCCTCGCTCCAGGTGCTTAGAGATTCCCTCTGTCAAGGTTGTTAGGCCAGGAGCGTGAAGCTTTTAGGTAATGGGCAGTAAAGGTGTTGCTGGCCGTCGTATCTCCTACCAAAGTTTGGAAACTGTGCTGGAGGAATGGAAGGGCGACGCAGAGCTTCCGCGCCTCCTCAGGCGATCTCTCAACAGCCCAACGCACCTGCCCAGCCTCAAATCAGTGCCCTTCATTCCTCATTTACTCTGACTCTCTTAATTCAGCCTCAATCTTGGCACAGAGGAAGGGTGGAGCGGCGCCAAGAGCGGGAGAAAAAGGCAGAGTGCAGCAGAAGACAGGTCGAAAAAGGCGACTACAGAAAGGCTTTCTGAGCAAGGCCTTCCGACTCCAGCTGACCTGTCGCAAAATCAGATCGCTTCTGTTCACCTAACTTGCCTTTCAATCAGTTCTGATGACAGCTGCTTTTGCAGACCTGAAGTGGAAGCTCATGAAAAGTTATCAGACGAAGAGCTTTTCGTAAGTCTTGACTCATTTTTTTGTGGTATAAAAATGGACCATTGCGCAGTCATTGCTTCTGCGAGTCCAAAAGCTGCGGAAAAAAACTGGTGAACCGAAGACTGGGACAATTAGTCTCAAGGCGGAAGATGCGAGCGAAATACGCGAATTCTGCCGTCGTTCCTGCTTATGGACGATAAGTTAGATCAGAGCATTAGAGGAGTTTGGAATAGAAATAAATTGCAGCTTGTGCAAGCATGAACTGGCAGAAATCACCAACGACAGATTTCTCTTACCCAGATAATATACAGTCAGCTTCTGTTTCTCTTCCACAGCAGTTGGAGCAAATGACAATCATACGTTCTACTATATGGTAAATCAGATTTCTCCTATGAAATTTTGTTTTCCAGTTAATTTTGCGGAAAAGACAATTGAACGATAAATACCTGAAATTGGAAGGAATTTGGTAGCAGCTGATTTATTCGTCGGGTTGCCCGGCAGTCGCTTGATGCAACTCAGCGACTTGACCGAAGCTATGCAAAAGCGTCTAGATGAGGTCATCCATTCTGTTCGTCGACACCTAATCCAGGCGTAAGAAGCCATTTTAAACTTTTGTTGAAAAGTGGATATAAGAATGAATAATAGGGAACTAAAGCCTCCGCTAATCAAGCTGATGGCTCATTGGCTCTGCGATCTCCTCCTCGGCAAAAACCACGATTTCGTTGCTGAGCAGGTCTATCTTGCATTTCAATTCTAATTTTCCAGATAAACTTAATGAAAAACAAAAAGAATCAATGCATTTGCAGAGCAAGGCAGGTGGAGCAGGTGTAACGGCCTACCCAACACAGCGGATGGGGACGCTGTTGGAGGACCTGGCCAGTCACGTGCGCAAGAGTCTGGGCGAGCAGCTGGACTGCATCCTGGAGGCAGAGGCCGGCCAGCCCTTCGACTGGAGCTCCGTGGACGCCGCTGCCGAGTCTGCCCTCGCCGATCTTGCCGCTTTCCAGTCCCAAATCAAGGCTGCACTCATCCTGGCTTAGAGTAATTGGGCTCAAAGAGCAGGCTTTTGAGGACATCAGAAGCGCCCAGGAGCATAGCAAGGACACGGAGAGTCTGCTGGCTCTGCAGAGACGCCTGGCCCAGCTGCTGCTTCGTCTGGCCTCTGAGCATGCTGTGCCCTGCTGCTGAGGGGAATGCTGAGAGTGGATCAGAGGGATTGATTGCAGAGCCGGGAGCTGGGCTGGGTGAAGCTGGTCTGGCAGTCCCGCATCGATGCTCTCCGTCTAGAAGCTCAGGTCGTTGCCAATCAGCTGGCCAGTCGCTTAGCAGAATCATTCCTGCGCCAGCTGCGTCAGCGCCAGCAAGTCGCCAATTTTCTCACCAAGGTGAGTCTACAACAATTCAAGTCCTTACGACAAATGGAAGCCTTCATTCAGGCGGTCAAGGAGGATCCGACTGATCTCAAGCAGATTCTGGCCAACAAAGTTTTCCCCCTTCCTTATTCGAAGTGCTTTTGAAACTGTGGCCATGCTGAGGACTACATTGTACGAATCCGAAGCGACTCCTGGGCGACGAGCAATGCGGAGTTGGCCAAGCATTTCTGTGATTAGCTACTAAAGCTGGAGGCAGTGAGGGAAAGGAATACTAAGTTGCAGTCGAAGTGAGCTTGGAGACGGATGGGCTGGATCCGGAGACGCGGCGTCTTCTGACAGCCGTTTGGCGACGCCAGAAAGCCATGCCCAGTCTTGTCCAGCGCTTCTGGAGCTCCTTCAATCAGCGACGTCCCATTCTGCTGGAAATGCTCACAGTCCCATTCTTTCTCGCCCTTGCTTTCCCCATCTTCATCAGCTCCCCATCTCGCAGCTGTCGCAAAAGCAACTGGCGGAGAGACTGCGAGCTGTCTGCGAAGGCTTCCAGCCCATGCGCGGCTTCAGCGATCCGAAGCTGGTGGAAAGCTACCAGCCGCAAGTGGCCCAGGCTCTGGCCACCATCAACTCATTCAAAGCCGAGGTGCCTCAGTCTCGCCTAACATTCCCTGCTTATTCTGCGAAACGAAGAAGGCTTGCAGATAGCGGAGGTGAAGGCGCATGAGAGGTCGCTGGATGCGGAGAAGACGGATCTTGGACGGGTGGAGGAGTGGGAGCAGAATCTGATCGCGCTATCACCACTCCTCCCACTAGTCGCCGACGTTCGCGAATTTCACGAGTAAACAAATCTTCAGCTACTTTCCGATCAAGTCCAGCCTGTGCCCACAGGTCATTGATGAAGCAGCGGCGGTCGACGGTGGAACTGGACTCCGTGAAGGCATCGATAGCCGGCTTTCTACAGCGCTACGAGAGGCTGGAAAAGCGCATGACCTCTTTCCTCCCCGCACGTCAGCTCAGCCACTATGCACGCTTCCTTCGCTTTTCTCATCCTGTAACCCGTGAGAAATTGGGCCGATGGCTTTGCAGCTGTCAGAAAAGCTGGGAGAATGCAAAAGCGTGGAGCGTGTCCTGGCCGTCGTCTGCACCAAAGGCCTCACTGCGAGCCATTGGCGACAGATATCGGAGATTATCGGTTCGGCAAGAAAATGGGATGATCGAATTTGGGGGAGTTGAGTTGGAGGAATGCAGGGTCGGATGTTGGCTCGGAGTTGGAAACAGTGGGGATGCTGGTGGACCTGAACCTGGCCGGGAAGACGTTGGAGCTGGAAGAAGTGTCGAGTAGGGCAGTCAAAAACGGCCTTCTCCAAGACCATCTGAGGAGCAGTCGACAAATGTGGGCAAAGGTTCCCTGATCTCTGCTACTCACAACTTTACACTTTTTACAGCGGAGCAGTTGTAATGACTGACTGCGCTTTGAGGCAAAGCTTGAAATCAGCACAACTGGTCACTGGGACGTCTTCCTTCCCACCAACGCCGAGGAAGAGTTGGCAAAACTGGCGCAGACCCGCGGAGAGCTCAACTTCCTTCTCGCTCAGGCCTGGAGCATGGACCCTGGCGCTGACAGCCTCATCCGGTCTGCGCTCATCTCCTAGCCCTTCCTCAACCAGTCCATTTGCTTGGCAGAGAGTGGTCAGAGGAGCTGGGGGAGTTGGCCAGGGCCCTGGGAGCCTGGGACTCTGGCGGGCTTCGCTGGCGTCGTCTGGGGCCTCTGCTGCATCCAGGGCATGGGCAGGAGGCCAGCTGGCCTGCTCAGCTCCCCCTGGCTCCTTGGCGAGAGGCCGGGAAGCATCTGCGCCGCTTTGCCGAAGCCATCCACCTTCACGGTGCGGCGACAGCTTTCATATTCGCCTTGAGACGTATCGCTGGGCTTTCCAGAGGGTCGTTTGATGGCGTTGCTGGAGATTGAGAAGCTGGCGGAAGGGTTGAAGAAGCTGGAGCAGCTTTTGAGCGAGGTGGAGGAGGCCGTCAATGCGTGCATGCAGGCTCTTACAGCTCAGCTGCCCATTCTGGCCGCCTTGCCTCCTGCCCAGCTGCTTCACTGCCTCCTCATTCCTGAACCGAGCTCCAGGTTGTCTTTCAGTTCTCAGCTGAAAGCTTTTTGCTTCAGATTCTAGTTGCCAGGTGGCTGGAGCTAGCTCAGTTCTGCTATCCATGGGAGTCGAGGGAAAGCCTACGAGTTCTGCTGGAGCAATGGCCAGGCAGTGAGCTTCGAAAGTGCCTGCAGTACCTCGCATCCAAACTCAAGCGCTCCAATCGCCGTCGTTTGGTGCAAATCAGCAACCAAACTTCATTGCCATTTCTTCGACAATTTTTTGAGGTTAATTTTTTCTTGTTATTTTTTTCATTTTTTCAGGATTTCCAGGTAAAATTTCGACTGTTGCAGATGAAAAAGTGTGGGCTGGAGGCGGTGCTCTCAAAGGTAGACGTAAGCGAAGAGCAGGAAGAAGTTCTGGCAGAGCACAGCTATGAACTACACCAGCCGCCCATATCTCCAGACCCGCTGAAGATTTGCAATTGGGACGAGGTGTTTGGACAGCTGGAAGAGTAGGCCAATCAAAGCAAGTCGTCTTTAGATGCTAGGCGTGCTGGAGGGTAGGGCTGGTCTGCTGCTGCTCAGCGCTCGAGCTCTTCTTTACCGATTGCCTGAGAACATCTGCGTTCGCCTCATATTTATGGACCCTTCCTCTAGGCCGCTTCAGCTACAGCTGGCCAATCTCCTACACCCTCATCCTGCATCACTGCTCGCCCCAGTTCACCCATTGTTTCATCACTTTTTTTCGATTATTTCAATTAGTTGCAGCGCTGTTCATTGATAACTACTCACTTCATATTACTAAAGACATTGGAAAATTAGTTGTTTGAAAGGTTGAAGAGGTTATGTGCCTGATTGGAGAAGGACAGGGTCTAAGCATACTTATCGACCTTATGCATCCGCCCTACTACTGTACCATCGAAGATAGAAATTACTTTCTCAAGCCTACGTCTCGTATCATCATCTTTTCCAACTTTTCAAGAGTATATTTTCTTTACTCTGCATTCTTGACGCAGCATTAAATCCAATGCAGTTATCCCATGCTCCTCTCATCGGAAATTTTGTGGAAGACTCCAGTGAGCAGGACAACTCCCCTCAAACTCGATTCATTCAAAGCCTCTGCTCACACTTCCTCGTTAGTTCCGCTAAAGAGGGACGTTGTTCACAGTTGAACTTTAGGATAAGGGGCTAAGAGCGGATGCAAAGAATCTTCTTGGCAGTCTGTCGAACTCTGCTCTAGCCACGATGGGTAACACTGCAAGTCTTCTACAATTACTTGGAGCACAACCTACCCAGCTCACGGCGCAGCTTCGAACATCGGTTGCCAATCCATTTCATTCATTTATTCAATAAAAACGAATCGGTCACTTCGAAACTCTCTTCAACTTGAAAACAGGCTGATTTGATTGGATTGGACGAGGAAGACTTGCCTTCACCGCTTCTTAACCACCGCCCTTCAAAACAGGTTCTTGCGGTTCCTTGTCGTCATAACGCAATTAGTGAAAACAGCGATGGAAGCTTGGGCGAAGAAAAACGATTGAGAATGATGGAGAGTGGGCCAGCTGGAACGAAGAGAGCGAGCTGCCACAACTACGCAGTGCTGCACTCTCCACCGTTCCTATTCCACTAGCCTATTTTGCCCCCCCCCCCTAATTCTCCACCCAGACACGAGACGAGTTTCGAACGGTGGCAACCTGGGAGCTGGAACGAGCAGCCTTGCTTGTCAACCAATTGCTCTTCTCTGGTTCCTCCATCTTTCGCCTTTGCTGTAGAGAGTGTGCGGTTTGGAGATGGGGGTGCGGCAGTGATCTACGGACCGACGGGTGTAGGCAAGCACACGGCAGCCGAGGTTGCCCTGTACGATGGCGTGGGTGAAAGTATGGATGGGATGGGGTATAGGCAATACTGGGCGAACTGGGCGAGGACTATGAGGTGGAGGTGATTGGAAGTGGGTGGCAGAGCTCCGTGGAGGCTTTGGAGGAGCGTCTCTATCAATTACACCTGGCCACTTTTAATCCGCCCCATATTCAAGGTTCAATTCCCGGCAACTTCACGCCAACTTATGACGAGCCAAGTGCCCAAACTTTTGCAGGCTTTGAGCATCGACCGGCTAAGCCCATTGTTTCTGAACGATTTTATCAGCGGGATCCTTGGTGCCTAAAAATGAGGAAACAGGTCCTTTATTTGGAAGATGTACAGCGGCGAGGACCGGTGATAGAACTGGTGGAGCAACTTCTTGTTAGCGGCTGCTTCTTGTACAAGGGCAACACCTTCCCGGCTAACTACAAAGTTTTCCTCTCCTATCAATCACTTTTTGAGACCACACTATATATTAAAATGAAAAACAGGAAAATAGTTCAAGTGAAACCAACATACCATGTCAAAAATTAAACTGAAGCAATAATAATATGTGAGTGGGTTAGCTCAGTGCTTTGGTTGAGGTGTTGATGGTGTGCGAGGAATCGACGTGGAGACGGCGACGCGACCGATTGCCAAATGTTTCCACATTTTCATTCCCACCCTCCTGAATGAATTAGATTGAGGTGCAAGGCGTGCCGCTCTGCTTTCCCAGTCAAGAGTCTCTTCAACGACTCACGGAGTCTATCGTCTCTGCTCATCTAAGAGCCAGGTCTGCGTGTTGCTTATAGATCCATCAGCTCAGCACCCTCAGGAGAACAATGACCATTGCAGGGCTTTTAGCGACGAGTACCAGGATCTGGTGCCAAGCATCGGACAGGCTTCAGCCCAGCTGCTACTGAAACTCCGGTCTCGCCCTCTTGAAAATAATGGTCTAGCTTTACTCATTTCTAAGATCCTAGGGATCGTTACGGAGCAGATCAATTCGATCTGCGCGATATGAAGCGGCTTCTGCGGTCTCTGGCCTTCGCAGTTCCAGAAACCGTGCCCGACCGCCAGACCTACTTCCGCCTTTGGGTTCATGAGGTCAGTCTTTCAGCTCCTTCACTCACAAAAATATTTTATCTTGTCCAAGAGCTTCATGTTTTAGGTTTTTCGTAACCTCACTGCAAAGGTTATCGTGCTTGGAAAGCATAGAAACGAGGAAAACGATGGAATTGCCTGGCTTTTTGACAGCATTAAGGACATCATTGAAGTTAATTTTATGCTTTTCTATAGACTTTTTAAAAATGTACCTAGATAATTTGCAGAACATTTTCAAGGAGGATCTTTATGACATGTTTCGACATCTTGACGTAGACCAGGATGGAAGCGTGGATGTGAGTGGCGATGATTCCATGCTGTAAAGCCTTTGCAGAAGGCAGAATATGCGTAGGAGGAGGAAGTAAGAGACCTGGTATTCTGCGAGTTTGGCGGTGGTGGCGAAGGCGCCGCCTTGCCCTACACCGAAGTACGCGACAAGGTTCAGCCATAGCCTCTCCTCACTTCTTGCTCCATCCTCCTCCGCTCCCCAACAAAGACCAGCCAACCGACAGGGGCGCTTCTATCAGCTGGTGGGAGACTTTGTGCGGGAGTTCAACGGCAAGCTCCCCGCACTGGCCAAGCCGCTTCGTCTTCTGCTCACACCGTTTCATCCCCGTCTTCAGCTGTCCCTCTAGAGTGAAGGCGGTTTGAGGGAGATGTGCGAAACAGTGGCTCGACTGGCCTCCGTTGGACGCGAGGTTGGCGCCCATGCCACTCTGCTCGGCAGCCCCGCCTCCGGACGCAGGTAGCTTCTAGCCGCCTCTTTCCTCTCCACCAGCGCCCTTGCCACAGATCCCTGGCCCGTCTGGCAGCGCACATCAGCCACTGCACCTACATCCACGTCTTCGGGGCGGAGCTAGCCGGCGCTCTGCGCAGCGTCCTACAGGCCGCAGCCCAGAGCAATGCTCAGATCTTCCTCTCCGTCTATGTGGAGGACGGGGGGCTGAGCGGGGCGGACGTGGAGCTCCTGCGCCACCTCCTCCGCGGCTCCGTCCGCCTTGCGCCCCACCTCATGCCCCAGCAACGGCAGCTGGATGAGGAGCTATGGCCGGCCTTGAAGGCCGCTGAGACTGCCTATGGCCTGCAGATGGACGCCGCTGGGCCCAGCCTCCCTGGGTACCCAAACATACCCATTTCCCGCATCCGCATTTGTTCGAGTTCTTGCAGACAACGGAGGAAGTGGGGCAAAGAGGCGGAGAAACTGACGGAGGAGGAACTGCTGGAGCTGCTCGCTGAGCGAATCCGCACTCAGCTCCATCTCATCCTTCTCACTGAGGACATCTTCAAATCCTCTCGCCTCTCCCAGCTCACCACACTCTTCACCATTCCAGTAAGCCTGTGCGGTGTCTGCAATTGATGAGGAGTTGCAAGGGTTTATTTTAGGAAACGGAGGGCGTGAACCTGCCGGCCACGGTGCGTGCAGAGTGCAGGAGTGCACTGGAAGCGTTGCAGAAGGAAGGATGGTTGGATGCGGCACTGGCAGAAGCCCAGCCACTGCCCATCTCACGCGCCGCCTTCATTGCCCACTACATCGCTGCCTACGAGCGCTACGCAAAGTAACTGACATAATTAACAGCACCAAACTCCAAGCATCCTTTTCTAATATGGAAGGAGTCTGCTGGAGGAAGAGGCATTGATGGAAAAGGTACTGGCCAATCTGGAGGGAATAAGGGAGCTTGCCAAGGTTTCGCTGCTCTAATCAAGAGAAGGTTGATGAGGATGAAAGTGGATAGGAACCGGATCTGATGGGCGAGGCGGCAGAGGCCCAGACAACCCAGCTGCGTCAGCGAATGGAGGCCTTGGAAAACGCCTTGGCGAAGCTGGCCAATGAGGAATTCCAGCTTCATCAGGTGAGGCCATTGAGCCGAAGGAGCGGAAGGGAAGGTAGGGTGAAAAGGTGCTGGAAAGGGATCCGGAGGCAGCTGGTGAAGCGAAGCAGTTGCGGCGATTGCTGAAGGCCAATCTGGGCCACGAGCGCGTCGCTTTCGACCAGGCTCTGACTGAGCTTGCCAACCTCACTCCTCAGGTGTGCCAGAAAGAGAATTCTCCAAAACTCATCATAAGACGCTGGAAGGATATGTTGACTTTAATTCGCTTGCCACGACCGGGCATCGGAACGCGCTACATTGGTCAGGCTATTCGCACTCTCCTCCAACCATCCTATAAACCTGGTTATCACACTTATAATTTCCCATTTCTATTATGCCTTTTTTTTCATCGCAAGACTGCAAAAAAACCGAAAAAGCAATGTGCGCTTTGAAGGAAAGAATACGCTGGACAATTGGGAGGACTGCAAGGGCTTCTTGCGGAACAAGCAGACTCTGAAGACCCTTCAATCTTTTAGCATTGTAGGCAGAGCTTGAAACAGAAAAGGAGCTGTGGAGAAGTGTTTATAGGACTGGGGTGGAGAAAGGAATGCTGGATCGCTGTGGGCGCTACATAGATTGCGCAGAGCTGACGGGAGAGAAGCAGATGAAGGTGGCGCCGGTCGCCGCTGCACTCGCCTCATGGCTTCGGGCCCTCTTCAACCTTGCCGCGTCAGTACTTACCTCTCCGCATGCAAGTAGTTGTAATAAACCTACTTTGTTTCTAGCAAGAGGGAAGAATACGCGGAACCTCGACAGCGGCTTGCCCACTTGGAGGAACTTCTCCAGGAGGATCAGGCTGCTAAAGAACGCGCCCAACTGGTTTCATCTGCCTATATCTTAGTCCTGATTTTGCATGTATCTGATCGAGAGCCGATTGGGAAGCAGGGTGAATGAGATTGGATTGGACAGGAGTTGGAAGGAGTGAAGGCAGAGACTGGGCAGAAGCAGCAAGAGCTGGCCGAAGCAACGACGGAGTTGGAGCAGCTGGAAGATGCCCAACTTTTCCACCAAGTCGGAAGCCAGCTGCTTGGCCTCATTGCTGGATTCCAGGAAGGGTTCACTCACTGCCTGACTTCAGTGCAATCGTGATTGATTGGTAAGATTTTGAGGTGGGTAGAGGGGTTGGAGCAGGCTCGGGCATCACTGGCCGCCTTGCCAGGCATTGTGGCTTTGGAAGCCGCTGCCGCCCTCATACTCAGCTCCCGACCTTTCGAGCAGCGCCTCGTTCCCTCACTCTTGGCCTTCACCAGGGACAGAGACTGAACTTTATAGGCCATGCTGCTGAAACGGGAGGAGGGGCTAAGCTCGCTGGGCATTCAGCTGCCGCAAAGCTTGGACCTGCCACAGCTCGTCTCTTTTCCAGCTCTGCTCAAACACAGGCTGATTGGCTGCCGAATCTGATAGAAGATTATAACATTAGAATGTCCAGATTTTTGCTGGGCAAAGCCGTTCTGTTGCTCACAGCGCAGCCAGACTCCATCAAAACATCCTCAAGCTCTGCCATCGACTGCGCTACTTTCCTTCAGAACCCTGGACGATTCCTAACGTCGAATTGCGAGACGGTGGGTGGCTATGATTGATGAGGGAAAGTAAATGAGCGGAGTAAATGAGTAAATGAGCTGTTGTAAGCTGGTGCTGACAAATGTGGGGGCAGCGGATTTGGCGCCTCTGCTGCCGCTATTGGAGATGGAGCTGAGCGAAGGCAGCGACGAGGAGCAAGCGGAACTTCGCATTGCCGGCCAAATTCTCAGCCTTTCTCAGCCTACACTCAGCCTCTTCCTCATCTCCCACTCCCATATCAAGGATTTCAAGCGCCTCTTCTTGGCCAAAGTTATTTTAATTATTCTTTGCATTTTTCATGGACTAAGTGTCTTTTCCCAGGTTTACGCAATAACAGTGGACGAAGAGACTGTCGCCCTGGATTTGAATGGGTCATTGACATTTTTCAAATTTGCGCTTGCTAATGCTAGTTTATTTTGCAGTGAGTCGACAGAAGCTGCGAAAGAACCCCTTTCCAACCTAGCGCAGTATTTGGCCAAATTTGAAGAGCCTGCATTGCTGTTGAAGTCTGAAGCCCTACTTGACAATATTTCTTTATTTTCGAGCCAAGTGTATGATTCTAAAACGTACATCCTGT
>JASANA010008887.1:0-14777 GCA_030248095.1 Ptycholaimellus sp. GST1_10
AAAAACTTGGCCTGATTTTCTTCCTATGGCAAGACCTCTGGTGCGTGGGCTGAAAGACAGTGTCCTCAATATTATGTTCCTCAATGGAATGACATAATATTTTGTTAAGGAGGACCATATCAACGCGATAAGGTGGCTGCCAGAAGTAGCATATTGCATCGCACCATGGGCATAGCCCATGGTGGTTCCATAGAACTAGACAGCCCGCGCAATTTGCGCGTCGACAGCTGTTCCTATGGTAGGGTGAACATAATTCGTATGAATGCATAATGATGTAAACTCATTTTCCTTCAGTTCTATCTTCTTGTAGAAAATGAATGAGGGCTTGTAAGATTTGCGCTTAAAGAGCTCCGTGTCTGTCCCTTTGTCAAAATATGACTGGGAATGATCCTTCGTTTGGGGGATCAGTGGGCAGTCCATGCTGAACTGGAGACAGCATGCACATGCAACAACTTATGCTCCTGGTGAAGAGAATTTCACCATGAAGCAGGGTAGCGCCCCATTGCTTATAGCAATGGCTGCAGGTCCAAGTTTGGTATGACCAAACTTTTACCTTGCTAGCACTTTAGTATCTGTTAGAAGGTTGGACAACCTACTAAAGACAGGGTTTCGCCAATTAATTATAGACCCTTGACAGGATGGCTCATCAGTATAGACCTGTCAGTTGGCGTAAGAATGATGTGATATCCACACCATGCCTAAGCTTGTTGTGCACACTGGTTGTGTGGCCTAGATAATCTTTATATGACATCTACAGCAATAGGTTGTGCATAGTATTATTGCCTCATCAGATCCGGATATCTCTTTTGATTGTTTCTATTCTTACAAGCAGATTTGGAAGGCTAGCACTTGAATTTTTGTAGAATAACATGATGCTAGTTGCCAAGCAAATCAGGGATCGCAACCAAATAACTTGCAGTGGATTTTCGGCAAGAAAATTTGGCCTGACTATTGATCAGGGATCATCCAAGTTTGTTTGCTAGGTATTTCCAAACAAAAAAACTTGGCCTGATTTTCTTCCTATGGCAAGACCTCTGGTGCGTGGGCTGAAAGACAGTGTCCTCAATATTATGTTCCTCAATGGAATGACATAATATTTTGTTAAGGAGGACCATATCAACGCGATAAGGTGGCTGCCAGAAGTAGCATATTGCATCGCACCATGGGCATAGCCCATGGTGGTTCCATAGAACTAGACAGCCCGCGCAATTTGCGCGTCGACAGCTGTTCCTATGGTAGGGTGAACATAATTCGTATGAATGCATAATGCTGTAAACTCATTTTCCTTCAGTTCTATCTTCTTGTAGAAAATGAATGAGGGCTTGTAAGATTTGCGCTTAAAGAGCTCCGTGTCTGTCCCTTTGTCAAAATATGACTGGGAATGATCCTTCGTTTGGGGGATCAGTGGGCAGTCCATGCTGAACTGGAGACAGCATGCACATGCAACAACTTATGCTCCTGGTGAAGAGAATTTCACCATGAAGCAGGGTAGCGCCCCATTGCTTATAGCAATGGCCGCAGGTCCAAGTTTGGTATGACCAAACTTTTACCTTGCTAGCACTTTAGTATCTGTTAGAAGGTTGGACAACCTACTAAAGACAGGGTTTCGCCAATTAATTATAGACCCTTGACAGGATGGCTCATCAGTATAGACCTGTCAGTTGGCGTAAGAATGATGTGATATCCACACCATGCCTAAGCTTGTTGTGCACACTGGTTGTGTGGCCTAGATAATCTTTATATGACATCTACAGCAATAGGTTGTGCATAGTATTATTGCCTCATCAGATCCGGATATCTCTTTTGATTGTTTCTATTCTTACAAGCAGATTTGGAAGGCTAGCACTTGAATTTTTGTAGAATAACATGATGCTAGTTGCCAAGCAAATCAGGGATCGCAACCAAATAACTTGCAGTGGATTTTCGGCAAGAAAATTTGGCCTGACTATTGATCAGGGATCATCCAAGTTTGTTTGCTAGGTATTTCCAAACAAAAAAACTTGGCCTGATTTTCTTCCTATGGCAAGACCTCTGGTGCGTGGGCTGAAAGACAGTGTCCTCAATATTATGTTCCTCAATGGAATGACATAATATTTTGTTAAGGAGGACCATATCAACGCGATAAGGTGGCTGCCAGAAGTAGCATATTGCATCGCACCATGGGCATAGCCCATGGTGGTTCCATAGAACTAGACAGCCCGCGCAATTTGCGCGTTGACAGCTGTTCCTATGGTAGGGTGAACATAATTCGTATGAATGCATAATGCTGTAAACTCATTTTCCTTCAGTTCTATCTTCTTGTAGAAAATGAATGAGGGCTTGTAAGATTTGCGCTTAAAGAGCTCCGTGTCTGTCCCTTTGTCAAAATATGACTGGGAATGATCCTTCGTTTGGGGGATCAGTGGGCAGTCCATGCTGAACTGGAGACAGCATGCACATGCAACAACTTATGCTCCTGGTGAAGAGAATTTCACCATGAAGCAGGGTAGCGCCCCATTGCTTATAGCAATGGCCGCAGGTCCAAGTTTGGTATGACCAAACTTTTACCTTGCTAGCACTTTAGTATCTGTTAGAAGGTTGGACAACCTACTAAAGACAGGGTTTCGCCAATTAATTATAGACCCTTGACAGGATGGCTCATCAGTATAGACCTGTCAGTTGGCGTAAGAATGATGTGATATCCACACCATGCCTAAGCTTGTTGTGCACACTGGTTGTGTGGCCTAGATAATCGTTATATGACATCTACAGCAATAGGTTGTGCATAGTATTATTGCCTCATCAGATCCGGATATCTCTTTTGATTGTTTCTATTCTTACAAGCAGATTTGGAAGGCTAGCACTTGAATTTTTGTAGAATAACATGATGCTAGTTGCCAAGCAAATCAGGGATCGCAACCAAATAACTTGCAGTGGATTTTCGGCAAGAAAATTTGGCCTGACTATTGATCAGGGATCATCCAAGTTTGTTTGCTACGTATTTCCAAACAAAAAAACTTGGCCTGATTTTCTTCCTATGGCAAGACCTCTGGTGCGTGGGCTGAAAGACAGTGTCCTCAATATTATGTTCCTCAATGGAATGACATAATATTATGATAAGGAGGACCATATCAACGCGATAAGGTGGCTGCCAGAAGTAGCATATTGCATCGCACCATGGGCATAGCCCATGGTGGTTCCATAGAACTAGACAGCCCGCGCAATTTGCGCGTCGACAGCTGTTCCTATGGTAGGGTGAACATAATTCGTATGAATGCATAATGCTGTAAACTCATTTTCCTTCAGTTCTATCTTCTTGTAGAAAATGAATGAGGGCTTGTAAGATTTGCGCTTAAAGAGCTCCGTATCTGTCCCTTTGTCATAATATGACTGGGAATGATCCTTCGTTTGGGGGATCAGTGGGCAGTCCATGCTGAACTGGAGACAGCATGCACATGCAACAACTTATGCTCCTGGTGAAGAGAATTTCACCATGAAGCAGGGTAGCGCCCCATTGCTTATAGCAATGGCCGCAGGTCCAAGTTTGGTATGACCAAACTTTTACCTTGCTAGCACTTTAGTATCTGTTAGAAGGTTGGACAACCTACTAAAGACAGGGTTTCGCCAATTAATTATAGACCCTTGACAGGATGGCTCATCAGTATAGACCTGTCAGTTGGCGTAAGAATGATGTGATATCCACACCATGCCTAAGCTTGTTGTGCACACTGGTTGTGTGGCCTAGATAATCGTTATATGACATCTACAGCAATAGGTTGTGCATAGTATTATTGCCTCATCAGATCCGGATATCTCTTTTGATTGTTTCTATTCTTACAAGCAGATTTGGAAGGCTAGCACTTGAATTTTTGTAGAATAACATGATGCTAGTTGCCAAGCAAATCAGGGATCGCAACCAAATAACTTGCAGTGGATTTTCGGCAAGAAAATTTGGCCTGACTATTGATCAGGGATCATCCAAGTTTGTTTGCTAGGTATTTCCAAACAAAAAAACTTGGCCTGATTTTCTTCCTATGGCAAGACCTCTGGTGCGTGGGCTGAAAGACAGTGTCCTCAATATTATGTTCCTCAATGGAATGACATAATATTTTGTTAAGGAGGACCATATCAACGCGATAAGGTGGCTGCCAGAAGTAGCATATTGCATCGCACCATGGGCATAGCCCATGGTGGTTCCATAGAACTAGACAGCCCACGCAATTTGCGCGTCGACAGCTGTTCCTATGGTAGGGTGAACATAATTCGTATGAATGCATAATGATGTAAACTCATTTTCCTTCAGTTCTATCTTCTTGTAGAAAATGAATGAGGGCTTGTAAGATTTGCGCTTAAAGAGCTCCGTGTCTGTCCCTTTGTCAAAATATGACTGGGAATGATCCTTCGTTTGGGGGATCAGTGGGCAGTCCATGCTGAACTGGAGACAGCATGCACATGCAACAACTTATGCTCCTGGTGAAGAGAATTTCACCATGAAGCAGGGTAGCGCCCCATTGCTTATAGCAATGGCCGCAGGTCCAAGTTTGGTATGACCAAACTTTTACCTTGCTAGCACTTTAGTATCTGTTAGAAGGTTGGACAACCTACTAAAGACAGGGTTTCGCCAATTAATTATAGACCCTTGACAGGATGGCTCATCAGTATAGACCTGTCAGTTGGCGTAAGAATGATGTGATATCCACACCATGCCTAAGCTTGTTGTGCACACTGGTTGTGTGGCCTAGATAATCGTTATATGACATCTACAGCAATAGGTTGTGCATAGTATTATTGCCTCATCAGATCCGGATATCTCTTTTGATTGTTTCTATTCTTACAAGCAGATTTGGAAGGCTAGCACTTGAATTTTTGTAGAATAACATGATGCTAGTTGCCAAGCAAATCAGGGATCGCAACCAAATAACTTGCAGTGGATTTTCGGCAAGAAAATTTGGCCTGACTATTGATCAGGGATCATCCAAGTTTGTTTGCTAGGTATTTCCAAACAAAAAAAACTTGGCCTGATTTTCTTCCTATGGCAAGACCTCTGGTGCGTGGGCTGAAAGACAGTGTCCTCAATATTATGTTCCTCAATGGAATGACATAATATTATGATAAGGAGGACCATATCAACGCGATAAGGTGGCTGCCAGAAGTAGCATATTGCATCGCACCATGGGCATAGCCCATGGTGGTTCCATAGAACTAGACAGCCCGCGCAATTTGCGCGTCGACAGCTGTTCCTATGGTAGGGTGAACATAATTCGTATGAATGCATAATGCTGTAAACTCATTTTCCTTCAGTTCTATCTTCTTGTAGAAAATGAATGAGGGCTTGTAAGATTTGCGCTTAAAGAGCTCCGTGTCTGTCCCTTTGTCAAAATATGACTGGGAATGATCCTTCGTTTGGGGGATCAGTGGGCAGTCCATGCTGAACTGGAGACAGCATGCACATGCAACAACTTATGCTCCTGGTGAAGAGAATTTCACCATGAAGCAGGGTAGCGCCCCATTGCTTATAGCAATGGCCGCAGGTCCAAGTTTGGTATGACCAAACTTTTACCTTGCTAGCACTTTAGTATCTGTTAGAAGGTTGGACAACCTACTAAAGACAGGGTTTCGCCAATTAATTATAGACCCTTGACAGGATGGCTCATCAGTATAGACCTGTCAGTTGGCGTAAGAATGATGTGATATCCACACCATGCCTAAGCTTGTTGTGCACACTGGTTGTGTGGCCTAGATAATCGTTATATGACATCTACAGCAATAGGTTGTGCATAGTATTATTGCCTCATCAGATCCGGATATCTCTTTTGATTGTTTCTATTCTTACAAGCAGATTTGGAAGGCTAGCACTTGAATTTTTGTAGAATAACATGATGCTAGTTGCCAAGCAAATCAGGGATCGCAACCAAATAACTTGCAGTGGATTTTCGGCAAGAAAATTTGGCCTGACTATTGATCAGGGATCATCCAAGTTTGTTTGCTAGGTATTTCCAAACAAAAAAAACTTGGCCTGATTTTCTTCCTATGGCAAGACCTCTGGTGCGTGGGCTGAAAGACAGTGTCCTCAATATTATGTTCCTCAATGGAATGACATAATATTATGATAAGGAGGACCATATCAACGCGATAAGGTGGCTGCCAGAAGTAGCATATTGCATCGCACCATGGGCATAGCCCATGGTGGTTCCATAGAACTAGACAGCCCGCGCAATTTGCGCGTCGACAGCTGTTCCTATGGTAGGGTGAACATAATTCGTATGAATGCATAATGCTGTAAACTCATTTTCCTTCAGTTCTATCTTCTTGTAGAAAATGAATGAGGGCTTGTAAGATTTGCGCTTAAAGAGCTCCGTGTCTGTCCCTTTGTCAAAATATGACTGGGAATGATCCTTCGTTTGGGGGATCAGTGGGCAGTCCATGCTGAACTGGAGACAGCATGCACATGCAACAACTTATGCTCCTGGTGAAGAGAATTTCACCATGAAGCAGGGTAGCGCCCCATTGCTTATAGCAATGGCCGCAGGTCCAAGTTTGGTATGACCAAACTTTTACCTTGCTAGCACTTTAGTATCTGTTAGAAGGTTGGACAACCTACTAAAGACAGGGTTTCGCCAATTAATTATAGACCCTTGACAGGATGGCTCATCAGTATAGACCTGTCAGTTGGCGTAAGAATGATGTGATATCCACACCATGCCTAAGCTTGTTGTGCACACTGGTTGTGTGGCCTAGATAATCGTTATATGACATCTACAGCAATAGGTTGTGCATAGTATTATTGCCTCATCAGATCCGGATATCTCTTTTGATTGTTTCTATTCTTACAAGCAGATTTGGAAGGCTAGCACTTGAATTTTTGTAGAATAACATGATGCTAGTTGCCAAGCAAATCAGGGATCGCAACCAAATAACTTGCAGTGGATTTTCGGCAAGAAAATTTGGCCTGACTATTGATCAGGGATCATCCAAGTTTGTTTGCTAGGTATTTCCAAACAAAGGAGAGGAGGGAGGGAGAGGAGGGAGGGAAAGGAGAGTAAACGGATGTGTGGTCAGGGCAATGCTCAGTGTCCCAGTGTCCGTCATCCGCCCAGGGCAGCTGCTTCCCGATTATCTCCAGCACCGTGGCATTGGTAAAGCTGGCGAAAACGCTGTTCAGCTCCTCTGCGTATGGAAATCTGAGAATTGGTCCGGCTACTGGGACTACTAGGGTAAATGGTAAAAATAGCAACATGCATATTCACTAGATATGCTGTTGTTTGTCGCATGGACAAAACGGAATATTGCTTACATAACAAATTAGAAAGAATAACACAGCTTTTAGCATCAATCGTCGTCTAATGTCTAAAAACTGGCAGAGTAGAACAAAAACTTTTTGGTCATTGTATCTCTCCAATTTTTTTTGAAATATCTTTTTTATACCCTTGCTGATACGCGATGGCGGCAGGTATATAGTGGAACTGGTGATCCCTGAACGCAGCCAGTCCACAGTGCTTGCCTTTGATCACATCCACGACCAGCGTGTCCTGGCACAGGAAGCGGACCTGAGCAGGGCGCAATTTGAGAAGCATTCCCAAGCGCTGAGAGCACCTTGTCAGAGGGCTGGGCGATGTAGTTGCGAATGGCTCGGTGGCTCGGGAGCCCGACCTTGGCAACGTTCGGTTGAAGCAGGGCATGGCCAAGTTTGTGACTCGGATAGGCCGCCTGCAGCTCTTTCGCCACCCCGGCGCCCATGGCCTTTGAGTCGCCGATATTTGGGGACCGGACAACTGGTCCTAGGTCAACTGGTCCCAGACATCTGGTCCATAGGACAACTGGTCCATAGGGCCACTGTTTCTTCGAGCAACTGGTCCATAGGGCCAGGGATGATGATGACAATGTTGGAGTAGATCTTGAAGCTGATATCCTCGCATCTTTGGCAAATACAAAGGGTTGCATGGGGTGCTAGGGCCTAGGGGTTTGCATGGGTGCATGGGTGCATGGCCCCTAAGCAACTATGCTTCGTATTGCCACAGTATACACGAGTTTTTGACTAAGCCTAAGAGGGGAAATAGAAACAGTAATTTTATGTTATGTTATGTTGGAGAACATTATGTTATGCAACTTAAATCTACCCGGGTGCTAGCAGTAGGGGCTAAAGCCGTATGCTCCAGTCCCTTGAGCCATCAGTTGGAATATTGATAGAAATATTTATGAGTTGATTTCAACAATGGCTGCAAAACTGCATACACCATAAGTTGGAATACAAATTTGCCACTGTGCAAATTAAATTAAACAGTACAAATATTAGATGCCATGCTAATTGCTTAAAAAGTTATAGGAGAAAGGACCTGACAGAAAACGTTGGGCCAGAAACACAGGAGGTTGACCAGCAAGCCTCAAGATCTTGTTTGGGGTAATCCTAGAAAAAAAGGACTAGTTTCCCTAAGGAACAGTGGCCCTTTGGACCAGTGGCCCTAAGGACCAGTGGCCCTTTGGACCAGTGGCCCTAATGACCAGTGGCCCTTTCTACCAGTGGCCCTAAGGACCAGTGGCCCTAAGGACCAGTGGCCCTTTGGACCAGTGGCCCTTTGGACCAGTGGCCCTTTGGACCAGTGGCCCTAAGGACCAGTGGCCCTTTGGACCAGTGGCCCTTTGGACCAGTGGCCCTTTGGACCAGTGGCCCTTTGGACCAGTGGCCCTTTGGACCAGTGGCCCTTTGGACCAGTGGCCCTTTGGACCAGTGGCCCTTTGGACCAGTGGCCCTTTAGACCAGTGGCCTGAGGACCAGTGGCCCTTTAGACCAGTGGCCCTTTGGACCAGTGGCCCTTTAGACCAGTGGCCTGAGGACCAGTGGCCCTTTAGACCAGTGACCCTTTGGACCAGTGGATCTAAGGACCAGTGGCCCTTTGGACCAGTTGCCCTAAGGACCAGTGGCCCTTTGGACCAGTGGCCCTAAGGACCAGTGGCCCTTTGGACCAGTGGCCCTTTGGACCAGTGGCCCTTTGGACCAGTGGCCCTAAGGACCAGTGGCCCTTTGGACCAGTGGCCCTTTGGACCAGTGGCCCTTTGGACCAGTGGCCCTTTGGACCAGTGGCCCTTTGGACCAGTGGCCCTTTGGACCAGTGGCCCTTTGGACCAGTGGCCCTTTAGACCAGTGGCCTGAGGACCAGTGGCCCTTTAGACCAGTGACCCTTTGGACCAGTGGATCTAAGGACCAGTGGCCCTTTGGACCAGTTGCCCTAAGGACCAGTGGCCCTTTGGACCAGTTGCCCTAAGGACCAGTGGCCCTTTGGACCAGTGGCCCTTTGCACCAATGGCCCTTTGGACCAGTGGCTGTTTGGACCAGTGGCCCTTTGGACCAGTGGCCGTTTGGACCAGTGGCCCTTTAGACCAGTGGCCCTTTGGACCAGTGGCCCTTTAGACCAGTGGCCTGAGGACCAGTGGCCTTTTAGACCAGTGGCCCTTTGCACCAGTGGATCTAAGGACCAGTGGCCCTTTAGACCAGTGGCCTGAGGACCAGTGGCCCTTTAGACCAGTGGCCCTTTGGACCAGTGGATCTAAGGATCAGTGGCCCTTTGGACCAGTTGCCCTAAGGACCAGTGGCCCTTTGGACCAGTTGCCCTAAGGACCAGTGGCCCTTTGGACCAGTGGCCCTTTGGACCAGTGGCCCTAAGGACCAGTGGCCCTAAGGACCAGTTGCTCTAAGGACCAGTGGCCCTATGGACCAGTTGCCCTAAGGACTAGTGGCCCTTTGGACCAGCGCTCTAAGAACCAGTGGCCCTTTGGACCAGTGGCCCTAAGGACCAGTTGCTCTAAGGACCAGTGGCCCTATGGATGGACCAGTTGTCCTAAGGACTAGTGGCCCTATGGACCAGTTGCCCTAAGGACTAGTGGCCATATGGACCAGTTGCCCTAAAGACCAGTGGCCCTTTGGACCAGTGGCCCTAAGGACCAGTGGCCCTTAGGACCAGTGGCCCTTTGGACCAGTGGCCCTTTGGACCAGTGACCCTAAGGACTAGTGGCCCTAAGGACCAGTGGCCCTAAGGACCAGTGGTCCTAAGGACCAGTGGCCCTTTTGACCAGTGGCCCTAAGGACCAGTTGCCCTAAGGACCAGTGGCCTATTGGACCAGTGGCCCTAAGGACCAGTGGCCCTTAGGACCAGTGGCCCTTTGGACCAGTGGCCCTAAGGACTAGTGGCCCTTTGGACCAGTGGCCCTAAGGACTAGTGACCCTAAGGACCAGTGGCCCTAAGGACCAGTGGTCCTAAGGACCAGTGGCCCTTTGGACCAGTGGCCCTAAGGACCAGTTGCCCTAAGGACCAGTGGCCCTATGGACCAGTTGCCCTATGGATCAGTTGTCCTGGACCACTTGCCTTAGGACCAATTGTCCCAGGACCAGTTTCCCTAACGCCGTAATATTTTGCAAGTTTGTCAAAGTGAGTTATGAACTATGGAGGAATAATTTCAGCATGACATAGTTAGACAGACAAAAATTAGGGAATGCAAAAGGGTTTTCTCCTCTTTCCTGCTTCAGCAATCATTCAGCTGGTATATAACAGGAAGTGATGAAGAGTGCAGATGGCAAGGGAAGCGGCACTAACAAAGCTGGCGAACCCTTTCCAGGTCTGTTGGCGAATCCAGAACTCCTGCATCACCCACTCCACTCGCCCGCTCAGCGCCAGCTCCGTCAACTCCTCATGGCTTTCGAAGGCCAGCCTTGGCCTCTGACTATAGAACAGGGGCACCAGAGCCGCCGAATAGATCTGCAGCAGACTGCTGGGGCTTCTTCTTCAGGCCTCCTCTGGAGCAACAGTGCATAGGGCGAAGGCGAAGAATAGGGTAGCTAGAAGGAGGCTGTTGACTGCGGCTGTGCTGCTGCCGATGCCCTGACCTCCCTGCAGTAGCAGAGCCCCCACAGCGTCCCAGACTTCTGCCCCTACACTTCGTTTCCTCCTTCAATCCCTTGCGGATGACCGGAGCCTGGGGAGTATGTGGAGGCAAACCAAGGGACACAGGAGGCCAGCAGGAGGCAAGCGAATATGGCCGCCACCGCCGCAGCCAAGGCCAGCCATGCGTTTGTGCGGAAAGCCTGAAAATGGAGTTTCGAAAAATTTTATTTTCATATTTTATGCGGCTATTGGATTGGATAGATTAGCTGGAAGACTTCTACTGGAATAAATCATCAGCTTTGATTGTTGTCCAACTTTGCGATTCCAATTCTTGCCAAAAGTTTTAATTTTGGTCCATTTTTATACTTTTGTTTTTCAACTTGGTTGATTCTGATTTCCCTTATCCCATTGATCACCAAAAACCTATATTTTAACGGGATGAGTTGATGGTTGAAAGGTTTCTGCCAAAATTTAAGCCCATTTTTTATTGCAACTAATAACATTCCAAAAATTCCAATTTTACACTAAATAAAAACATCGAGAGCCTGCTCCCCCCCCTGAAAAGCAATTGGGGGCCTTGAAAAGCAAGAGAGGGTCGGGGCGGAAGTCAGCTGCCCTCTGCAGGTAGCTCCAGCTGCTGCTCAGCTCTGCCGGCAACGGAGTCGAGAGCAGCAACTCCAATCCACAGTTTTTCATCTGCCCCCTACTTTCTCCTCTGCTACTCTGTTCAGCGTCACTGGAAAGTCGTCGAATTTGTACAGGCGAGCGGAGAGGTCAGCCTTCCCCTTCACCAGCAGCTCAGCCAAGCCTCGATTTTTTTTGTTTTCTTGAAAAAATGGCCTAGGTCTGGGTGATCTACCATCGCAGGTCCGATTGGGAGCCTCAGGGCAGCGGCCGTAGACCCTGTGTTGAGGCAGGACGTACTCGAAGGTGAAGCCCAGCACTTTGGCCGCGTGTCTGGACAGATATGACCAAATCGACGATCATTAGCTTCTGGCGTTGGCTTGGCATAGTCAGCACCTAATCATGGCATGTCCAATGCCGTCATGGCTGCAGCTGCCTGCACTGCAGTCCAGGTACTCATTGGGCGGATTGTGGACGCCCATGGTGGCCACCCGCAGGTGAGCCCCCCTGATGCCCATACTCCCAATGGCAGGCTCTACCTAATTGGGCTTGCGCGAGCAGAGTGTTAGTGGAGCGGTAGCGCCAAGCCCCTCTTATCGAGCAACACAACCAATTGCAGCTTTCCCAAAGTTTGGCAGGCTGTAGCTCGTCACACAGACGTTGGAGAGCGCTGCAAATAGGCTCAATCGACGCGCCGTGGTCGAATTGTGGGGGGTCCTCTTTGGACAAAAATTTTTTAGTGCCTTATTAAAAAAGTTATTTCAAAAAAACTTTTTAAAAAAAATGTCCGGTGTCCGGGCGCACACCGACCGACTGACCGACCGACCGACCGTCCGACCGTCCGACCGTCCGACCGTCCGACCGTCCGACCGTCCGACCGTCCGACCGTCCGACCGTCCATCCAGCAAGTGTTGCAGACACTTGGGCAACATCTGGGGTGTGCATGTTTTTCAATTCCAGCTCTATATTTATGCTTTTTACAGGGTTTTTTGCCAAAATAACAGCGCCATATAGGTAATTTTGAATGTAGATTACGATGGTGGCACCCGTTTGCTTCTACCTGGTCTGCGTGGTCTTCCACCAGGCCGTGGTGAACAAGCAGGTCATCATCAACTTCATCTTGAGGCATTGTAAATAATTTTTGGTCTAAAAAAACAACACCATATAGGTAACTTTGCGCGTAGAATACGATTGTGGCACCAGTTTTCTTCTATCTGGTCTTCATGGGCTTCCACCAGGCCATGGTGAACAAGCAGGTCATCACCAATTTCGTCTTGAGGCATTCTAAAGGGTTTTTGTGCCTACAAAAAGCATCATATAGGTAATTTTGGACGTAGATTATGACCCTGGCAGCCCTTTGCTTTTAGCTGGTCTCCATGGGCTTGCACTAGGCGTGGTGAACAAGCAGCCCATCATCAACTTCATATGGAGGCATATTAAAGGGTTTTTGACCCTACAATTAGCATCATATAGGTAATTTGGGATATAGATTATGGTATGTTTTTCATGGGCTTCCACCAGGCCATGGTGAACAAGCAGCTGATCACCAACCCCATCTTTGTCTCCATGCATAGGGGCCTTGCCCCTGTATGAAGTGGATGAAATTATTATATAGTGGGTTATACTAACCCAAAAAGTATCTCTTATCTATATTTTACCTGCGATTGAAGTAGGGGAAATTTTTTTATTTAGCTTAATTTGAATTGTTTGCAACTGAAGTGGATGAAATTTTTTCTTAGCAAAAAAATAAGTTTTATATCTTAGATTGTGAACTTTGTGCACTGTAAAACTATCGTCAGTCCAATGTAAAACTGGATTAATTAATGATAAGTGAGCACCTTACTTTAATGACAATTTATTTGGTCAAAATGTAGTTGGCTCCCAAATTTTGCAGACTTTACCCATTAGTTGAAATATAATTTTTTTTTAAATTATAAGTCCAAATTTTTGTCTATTTTTTGAAAACTATCATATGTAGGTGAAATTAAACTGAGGCATATTTTTTGTAGTCAATTGCAATTAATTGCAATGGAGATAGGTAGCAGAGTCAGTTAAAAATTTTTTGCTGTGCATATTTTTTGAAAATGTTGCTACGTTTTACTTTTTTTTGGGACCTCAGATTTCAAATACACTTATTAGTATTTTGGCCAGGTGCTCTCTTATCATTAATTAATCCAGTTTTACATTGGACTGACGATAGTTTTACAGTGCACAAAGTTCACAATCTAAGATATAAAACTTATTTTTTTGCTAAGAAAAAATTTCATCCACTTCAGTTGCAAACAGAATTAAAATTAAGCTAAATAAAAAAATTTCCCCTACTTCAATCGCAGGTAAAATATAGATAAGAGATACTTTTTGGGTTAGTATAACCCACTATATAATAATAGGAAGTGAGGCTTTGCTCCTCTGCTCAAATGGCCTGCGGAAGAAGCGAGCAAACAAGGCGCACAAAAGACAGTGCCAATCTGTTAATGGCTGTCGTCAGAGACGGGGATGTGACCTGGACATTCCTAGGGCTGGGAGAGTAGATGCGGGGGTGAGGGGTGAGGGTGCAGGTGAAAGGATGCTTGCGTAGGGTCGGGTGGGATGGAAGTTGTGGACGGTGAGGGGCGGTATCTGAAACGAAGGAATTATTCTGTACAGCTCAATCAAAAAAGGCTTCACCGTCACTAGAGTCCACTCCCACAGCTCAGAGTCCCTTTGAGAGCAAGAGTTGTCTGCTGTTTTTTGAGCTTCACTGTCCCTTTGTCACATCTTGCACGCCAAATTTGAGTCTCTTTGCTTGAAAAATAGTTATTACCCCGAGTAAAAAAGCAAAGAAATATAATTACATTTAGTAAACAGATGCATTTCATTTTTTGCGCACAGTGCAATTCTAGAAACCCATGGCGTTTTTTCGAAATTCACCTGCCTTTGCTGCATGGTTCTAGACAACCGTCTTTCATCATTTGGACCCTTACATTCCCTTTTCAATTCCCTTTTGTTTGCACGCCATCTACAAAGCACCAGAGGCGGTCTACAAGGAAACTGGACCAAAACGTTTATTTCTACAAAACCTGTTCGATAAGAGCTAATTTTGATTGGCTTGCTCATTGTAAACTGAAATGCTCATAATAAATTCCAAAAAAAATAAGTCTGAGCTTGGCAAGTCCAGAGCCAATCGGCCCATATGCCATGTCATGCTACACTTAAGATGCGTTTTTTGATAGGAGCACGAATCCAACAAAGGGAGGTGAACATGAAATTTTTTACTCCCTTTATTTATTTCACAATCTGAATCTCCACACACTTTTATGC
>JASANA010008888.1:0-41358 GCA_030248095.1 Ptycholaimellus sp. GST1_10
CAAGCGAGCACAAATTGAATATCTGCTTGAAGTCAAGGTTTCAAAGACTTTTCTTTCTTTCTTTTTATCATCATCACAAGGTTGAGAGCATGGAACAAGAAGATTATAAATGATTTATAACGTTGTATAATCATTTATAATATGGAAGGAAAAGCGTTATAACATTATGACGGGGGGGATCTAGCGAGTTGAAAAGTTATCTCCAGAAACCAATGCGGTTTTTTCTGAAGATAGTGCACAGACTTTGACCATTTCCCAAAAAAACGTACAGCTGGTTAGAGCTGAAAGAAAAACTTTTTCAATGTGTCCCTAGGGTGCACTATATTTTTTACCTACATTTAAAAAATGGTGAGAAAAATTTCACTGTATGGGGTTAAAATTAGGTCTACTGGATAGAGATTGATTTTACGCATCTGGAATGGTATCATTTGTGGGTTTTCCGCAAAAATATTAAAATTAGGCATTATAAACCCAAATTTGGCCAAGATTTGCCAAATCAGACCTGAAATAGACTCTAATGAAGTAGAGTGAACCTTGATGTGATTGACGGTGGCTTTGACACCGTGGAGCTGGTGGAATGGGCGTGTGGAGTGCTGCCTGTCCAGGTGCCCTTCCTCGTACTGGCAGAACAAGCACAGGTACGCTGCACACTCCACGCACCACCTATACACTACCCCTCCTCAGTCCCTCCTCAGAAACCCTGGCCATACTCCATTCGATCTGCTCGGTCCAGCTAGGCACACCAGTCCGCCTGGGGGTCCGAACACTCCCGGACTTTTTTGAGAAGTCCGGGAATGCTCTCACTTTTCATTTCCTCTTAACTAAGGCTTGCGCTTAGTTTTAGTTTTAGGCTTAGGCTTAGGTTTAGGCTTAGGCTTAGGCTTAGGCTTAGGCTTAGGCTTAGGCTTAGGCTTAGGCTTAGGCTTAGGCTTAGGCTTAGGCTTAGGTTTAGGCTTAGGCTTAGGCTTAGGCTTAGTGAGGAGAAAAAGGGAATGGAAAGTGAGAGCATTCCCGGACTTTTTCAAAAAAGTCCGGGAGTGTTCTGGAGGGGTCCGCCTGGCAGTGAATGGCGTAGTAGTAGCGACTGGCCAGTGACTTTACGCCCTCGTCCTCCTTCACAATCTGCCATATGAGGCGCTTGGAGGAAGAGTAAATAAACCTGGAGGCGAGTCTCTAGGCGACAGTTGGGACAGGTGATGCGTGGACGGCGGTTGAGGATGGCGCTGAGACACTGGACGCAGAACTGGTGCTTGCAGACCAGCAGCTTCAGCTCATCCTGATCCTCCGAACACACCTGAAGTGGAGAGCTTGGAAAGGGGATGCTGAGTCTTGCTCCAAGCTTACAGGACACTCACGGCCTCGGATGGCAGCGGACATGGCTGCCTTGTTAGACCTTTATGCATAGTTCAGGTTAGTAAAGTACTTGAGGATGTTTGGAGGGGTCTGTGGATGTTTTGATGGAGGGGTCTGTGGAAGTTTTGCCATTTTACGCTCGTTCACTTTGCGCTGCGTACACTGCAGGCTGTGAGAATGCAATTGAACTACTAAGCATCGTTCTAATTTTGTCCTGCCGCTAACAGTAATTGGCGTCGATTAAAATTCAATCTATCAGTAGTTGTGGATAAATTTGCAGTAAGGAGCTTTTTATGTATCTTTGTGACAGCACCATCACATTATTGGAGTAAATTATCCAACTTTTCGGCCGAAATCATTTTTCAATGCACTGTTCATGACATATTTTTCAAATATTGTCCATATTGTTTGTAGCAATTGTGCTATTTTTCTACAGAATTTGTTTTGCTCATATAGCATTCATTCAGTCCTTAGCTTTGATAATTTCTCGTGAGCAAAAATCGAGAACAAATGGCGACTACCAGATAAACGGCAAAGTTTGAGCTAACTGAAGATAGTAAATGAGAGGAAACGAAGAGAACTGCAGCAAGAACTTTCCAGCAACAGCTAGAGAGCGACAACGGGTACTTGGCGTTCAAAGGAAGATATGAATGGCTTGGTGTATGGGAGAAGCTGGCCCATGCGCTCCTCGAAGCTGCAGGCGGCGTAGTACGGGGCTCCTTTGACGGTTTGGACGATGGCCCAGAGACGCCCGTTGAGCTCGGCTAGGCTGTTGAGATGGCGGTCAGGGGGCCCCGCGGCCACTTCCATAGCCTGGCGCTCCCTGGGATCCAAGCGGAACAGACTAGGGCGACTAGGGCGGACGTCGATGAGGTAGAGGCTGCGGTTGAAGGTGTAGAGGCAATAGGGACGGCTCAGGCCCAGCTCCTTCAGTCGCGTAGTGGAAGCGCCAGCGTCCCCAAGGCTGTGCTGTTGGATGAAGCCAGCTGAGCTTGAGTGAGAGGGACGAGGGTGACAGATGTAGAGCTGGTCGTCCAAGGCAGCCATCCGCCTGCTGTGGCATTCGTTGGAGCACGGCGTGGTGCTGGAGACGAACTGCCAATGCGACTGCCCCTCGGCCAGGCTGAAGATGCTGGCCCGATCCTCCTGGTACTGGACGCTGAAGGCACCCTGCCCCTCCACCACCGCCAGTGCCACATCCTCCATCTGGTCTTGACAGTGGGGCCCTGGCCGGCTCCCGACTGGACTCCAGAACTCCGTCGTCGTCGGCACACCACTCCCGTAAATCCCAATCTTCATTCCCCCGCAGATGAGGATCTCCTCGCCCAGACGCACTGCCGCGAAGCCCCTTCTCGGCTCAGCCCAAGGCACCAGCACCGACTCCAGTCCTGTCTCCGGCGACCACAGCTCCACACAGGGCGCCCCGCCAGGAGCCTTCCCGAACACCGCCAGCCTTCCTCCTGTACCTCTGTCACTTCCTTAGGAATTCGTTGACAGACTGTGACGACAACCTCTTACCACCTGCTTGCTTTCTTTGCTAGAAGCCGCTAGTTCTCCACCAACAGCCTTCGCATCGGCCTCATCCGTTCCCTATTAAGCCAAAGGAATTTCGCACAAAATGCTGAGTGATTTTAGGAAATTAGGAAAATCTAAGAGTCTGTGCAATAAAGAGAATCGTTAAAAAAACCTACCGATAAAGCTGCAAGTTGCTGGAGGATTTGATCGGCTTGCTCCGAAGCTGTTTGATTCAACATGCATGCGCTGCTTCTGCTGCCAAGGATCTGAAACAAATTGCTCACACTCCTCATATCGATTTTCCGTTTTTATCATTTCATTGGCATCATTTCATCATTTCAATATGCAAAAATTTTAACATCGCTGCTAAGTTTTGCAGCGCCGGAGTAGGTGATGGCCGTTTCAACTTCGTTCAACTCGTTTCCTTCTAGCCCAAACTTCTGCTTCAGCTCCGTAATTACATTCTCCTGCATTTTTTTCTATGATTATTATGAAAAGGAGATTCTTTTTAAACAAACCGTTTCCGACAGGCTTGCCTTCACCCGCGACTGCACTTCTTCCGCCACCTTCTTCACATTTCTCTGCACAATTATTCATTTTACATCAATCAAAGCGATCATATCGTGAATTTGCAATTTGATCGTTCGCTTCCAATGAAACCAAAATTACTAGCTGAGTTGGATGAGTAATTTTTATTTGAAACACAAAATTACACCAAAAATATGCTGTTTGGCGCCTTCCTTTTGTGTCATCTACCTGGGTCGTCTTCTCAGGGCCTTCCGATTATGGCACCTCTTAACGATATCTTGTTTGAAAACAAACATTTGTCTGAATTTCAGATCATAATTTTTGATCATCGCAAGTTATAGGCTTTCATTGCGCAATATAATGTAGCGTGGTGACGATTTGCCTTATTTGCATTTCGATAAAACTTTAAGTGAACATTTAGGTCAATATTATTTTTTCAATTGTTTAATTAACCGCAATGTTGTTGATTTTATGTCACTAATTCGTGAATTAAGCAATCGAAAATAGAATTTATAACTAAAATGTGCCAAAATTTGAGTTTTGATTTGTGACCGCTCAAACTCAACCAAATGTGTTCAAGTTGTACATATAGACCCCCCCCCCCCCCCCCCTTTGAAAAATTTATTTTCCAAATGGCTTAGCTTAAGGCTTAGACAGAGGTGGAATAGTGATGCGGAGTTGCAATTAAACAAGGTATATTGCGGCAAATGCCTGGAGGGCTTGAGCTGATGAAGGGAGCAAGACCTGGAGCTGCGTCTCTTGGCGACAGGTGGGGCAGCTGAGGTAGAGACGGCCGTTGAGGAAGCCATGGACGCAGTCGACACAGAACTGGTGCTTGCAATCTGACACCCCTTCCGCTCCCTCATATTCTGTGTACACCCCATTATCGAGGATGTTGCAGATGGTTTCAGTTGGAGGTTGACTGGAGATTCATGGCCACTGACGGCGTTGGATAAGTTCGGACTTGGCTCGATTTTTTCAGAGATTCCAGGGCATTGAGAGACTTGTAAGGACTTGCAGAAAGTCTCTCTGAGATATTTTATGTTGCGCGTGAGTATTGAGCGTACGCTGCGCATTTCCTATGACAAGTAGTTCCACAGTACGAAGCCTTTGCATGGCAGTTTAGTAGGGCAAATTAGTAGGGCACTCCAATTGATATATTTTATGAAGATATGAAACTAAGATGACAAAAAAGTGTGGGTGGAAGTGGTTAAAAAAGGAATTCCCTGCTAAACTTGTTTATCAATTTTTTTTTTTTAAGGAGTGGTACTCTTTTTTTTTATGGGATTGCGTACAGTTGGTAGACTACCAGTTATCAATGAATGCTGGTGGAAGTTAGTTAGAAAGAACTCAAAGACAGAAGGCAGGAGAAAACTTAACCCACCAAACAACCTGGCAGAAGCAACTAACCACTTTCCAGAAAACTTCCCACTCCAAATCCATGTTAACAACGGCCACGGCCAGCCAGAAGTTTCCAGGGAAATGAGGCCCCCATTTTGCTTTTCCAGGGAAATCTTTATAAACTGGAAAAAAAATAAGTCCAAAAATTTTGGACAGAAAAATTCCAGGTTTTTTTAACCACGAGGGAATTTTCCTAATTACCAAAGTCCAAAGAAAGCTTTAAAAAATGCTATTACTTATTGCGTCTTACATCAAATATGCTTGTTGTTTCAAAACAAGCAAGATCTACCCATCCACGCCGCGATATCTCACAGGAGTACGCAAAGTCTCAGAGTCTTGCCCCCACGGGATACCCTATTCCCCCTGGTCATTAATAAAGAATTAATTTTTTCATTCAATAACTCTTCGCTCGCAGAAACTGCAGCCGACTAATATTTGCTAAAACTAAACTAAACATATTTTCTAAATTTAAAACTGCCATTTGAAAATACCAAGGCAAAAAATCATAATCAGATCAAAAAAAAAACACTCTGAGAATCCCTACTCGCGCGCCACTAACTTAGTTATAACAAGAAAACAAGCATGTACACACAAAGGAGGCACATAATACTCGACCCTCACAAACACGGATCGGAAAGGACCAATGGAATTTTCTTCTTGGCCAACCCCACTTTCCGCCACTTGGCACCCTTGCAATCCACCTAAGTAAAGTTCATCTTGGCAGCTGGGGCAGTGCTCCCAAATGGAACTGCACCGAATGTTCTTTCATTGCCATCTCCCCTTCTGAAGCTGCCTTGCACGCCATTCTCTTGAACCACGAATATGTACGTCTGCAGCTCTGTTGTGCTGATTTGGATCGCATCTTGACAGATGCTGAGACGGAGGCCAAGGCACCCAAAGCTCCTAAGACTCTGGATTGCCAGGAAGAGTCGCTGCGTTTTGAGGAGTACTCAACAGCAAGTGAAACAAGGTATTATCGGCTATCGCCAATAGGTGCGCGGCCTTGTTCACTTTGTGACGCATTGGAATGAATAATAAGCAAGTCAGCTCAATAAATGCTACAATGACAAACAAAAGTGAAATGCCACAAATTGATCTAGGTCTATTTTGGGTTTCTGAGGCATTTAAATGATAAACATCAATCTAAATAATAATCAATAATTAATACAAGTAAAATTTAAATTTTCGAAATATTCTAATTTCAAGGTCACCATTTTCGAGGTTTTTGACCATAAATCAAGAACCAATCAAAATGGCGTCGATCCCAAAAAAACGTCCCGAGCCACCACCCAGACGGACCTTCATGCAAAAAATCAGCCAATTTCATTGAGAAACCGAGGAGTACGGGCTGCGGTACCACAAACATATATATATACTAGTAACATAAGTCAGTAGCCGCGCTACGCGCGGCCACCTTTAGTTAATAGTTTTACGAACAGTTAGACCTCCAAATCTTACTAAAAATATAACCTTTGTGTAAAAAGGATTTCCAAATATATATGCACAATTAAATAAGAATGTTATAAAAGGCACTGTGTAAAGGCTCTTTAAGCCCCTATGGGATCACCCGATCAAAAAACTTAAAGATAGCAAGAGCATATTCTCAAGGATGAGATAAGAAAGAGCACATTCTCTTGCTCATTTTCAAAGTGTCTAGGATAATGCTACCCCTCGCCGCAACCGTTCTTAGAAGAATTACTTAATTCATTCTAAAGACATCAGGCTCCTGGGTAGGCCAAAAATCAAAAAAGAGGCATCATTCAATACAATGTTTCTCGAAAATTTTATTTAAAAGTTTTAAAACTAACAACTGCGTTTTAAGAAGAATTGTAGTAGCTCCAATTGAAAAAAAAGTCCGACAGAAAAAGTTAAAAAATGGTGGAGCTATGAAGTTTCAAAGTCAAAAAATGTCCAAAAATGGCAAAAATGCGCATGTTTTCATTTATTTCATATTTTTTAATTTTTCCATGCATGGAGCACCCCAAAAAATATTGCATAACTCGTCAAGAGCTGTACATAGAGCTATCATATGTCATTATAAGTAAAGAATCCAGGTAGCCCCGAGACCCCTCCCAAAATGGTATCACGCGTATTATATAAGATATATATATATATATATATATATATATATATATGCGGACAGACGGACGAAAAATGGGGTCAGTGTATACGCGCGCGTGGGGCGCCTGCCGCGGCGGGCCGGGCGCCCGAGCTCCTCCGGCCTCCGGGCATGGGTGCTACGGCCCCTATGCTTCGCCTAGCATGCTTCGCATGCTAGGCTACGCTCCGGGGCCTCCGTACCCATGCCCTACGGCCTCCGGAGCTCTGGCTGCCCTGCCCTTCGCGGCAGGCGGCCTGCGGCCGCGCAAAAACCCCGCAAAATAAAACTCAAAACAGGACTGAGCTCGTAAATACAATGGAAAGAACTTCAGCGAAATGTTTCCGCTGCGCCCAAACAATAAACCTGGCCAATTGTCCCAAGTAAGCTAATCCATCTTGCTTCAGTTGTGCTGCCCGATTAGGTTTTAGCGCGCTTTCCAGCAAGATGCAAAGCCTTGAACGTCATGTGTTCTGCTTCTTCAAACTCCTGCCATTCGCATGCGGAGCTTGTGGTCTACGTAGAAATCAGAAGGGCAAAATTGGGCTGGCGCGAGCGGAGCGGTAGCGCCCAGCCCCTCTTATCGAGCAAACCAACTAATTGCAGGTTTCCCAAAGTTTGGCAGGCTGTAGCGCCTCCCAGAAACGTCGGATTGAGCTGTAAAAAGGCTCGGTCGACGCGCCATAGTTGAATTGTGGGGGGTCTTTTTTTTGAAAAATTTTCTAGAGACATTCTGGCAAAAGTTATTTAAAAAAAACTGTTTCAAAAAAGATGTCCGGTGTCCGGGCGCACACCGACCGTCCGTCCGTCCGTCCATCCGTCCGTCCGACCGTCCGTCCAGCAAGTGTTGCAGACACTTGGGCAACATCTGGGGTGTAGATCTCAACGGTTCTAGGGTAAATCGATGCCGCTGAGTGTCATGGCACCCCTAGTTTGTGCATTTTCCGCGTTTTTTAGGTCGAAACATCAACTTTTTGGGTAGAAATCCAGTATTCTCATGTTTTTTCTAATGTTTCTGATGTTTTTTCTGATGTTTTTCTAGTGTAGTTGACCATAAAATAGCATCATATAGGTATTTTTGGACCTAGATTACGATTCTGGCACCCGTTTGGTTCCACCTGGTGTCCATGGGCATGCACAAGGCCGTGGTGAACAAGCAGGTCATCATCAACTTCATCTTGAGGCATTTTATAGTTTTTTTTGGCCTTAAAAAGGCACCATATAGGTATTTTTAGACGTAGATTACGATTCTGGCACCCATTTGCTTCCACCTGGTCTCCATGGGCATGCACAAGGCCGTGGTGAACAAGCAGGTCATCATCAACTTCATCTTGAGGCATTTTATAGGTTTTTTTGGCCTTAAAAAGGCACCATATAGGTATTTTTGGACGTAGATTACGATTCTGGCACCCGTTTGCTTCCACCTGGTCTCCATGGGCGTGCACAAGGCCGTGGTGAACAAGCAGTTAATCATCAACTTCATCTTGACCCATTTTATAGGGTTTATGCGCGGCCGAAGGCCGCCTGCCGCGGAGGGCAGGGCAGTCAGAGCTCCGGAGGCCGGAGGGCATGGGCGCGGAGGCCCCGGAGCGTAGCCTAGCATGCGAAGCATGCTAGGCGAAGCGTAGGGGCCGTAGCACCCGTGCCCGGAGGCCGGAGGAGCTCTGGCGCCCTGCCCGAAGCGGCGGGCGGCCAAGGCCAGCTTAAGCAGTTACCCCATTTTTGCGTCCGTCTGTCCGCATATATATATATATATATATATGTGTCTTTCCGGGGCCGGGCCTCCGTGGTTTTTCAACGAAATTGGCTAATTTTTTGCATGAAGGTCCTTCTGGGTGGTATCTCCAGGCCATTTTTTGGGATGGGCGTAATTTTTCGATTTTCGCCCATAACTCAATTTTTTGATGTTTCAAAATACGAAAATTCATAAATCACTTGTTTTTCAATGAAATTGGCTGAATTTTGGCAGGTACGTCCATCAAGGTGATATCTTGAAGCTGGCAAAAGGAATCTCCGAAATATTAATTATTTCCCGATTTATGGCGAAAAACCTAAAATCTTGATGTTTCAAAAATTCGAACATACATAAATCGATGGTTTTTCAATGAAATTGGCTGAATTTTGGCAGGTATGTCCATTAAGGTGATCTCTTGAAGCTGGCAAAAGGAATTTCCGAAATATTAATTATTTCCTGATTTATGGCGAAAAACCTAAAATCTTGATGTTTCAAAAATTTGAACATCGATAAATCGATGGTTTTTCTATAAAATCAGTTGAATTTTGGCATGAACGTCTATCAAGCTGGTAAATTGAAGTTCAGAAAAGGACTTTTTAAAATGAACTCTTCATATTTAGTCAAAAACCTAAAATATTGATGTTTCAAAAATTCGAACATCCATAAATCCCTGAGTTTTTAATAAAATCAGCTCACTTTTGGCAGTGATTCATATGGGTGGTATAGTAATGTTATTTGAGGTTTTTATTTGGACCAAAGGCCGCGCATCTTGGCGATAGCCGAGTATACCTTGTTTGACCTAAAAAGGCACCATATAGTTACTTTTGGTCGTAGATTCCGATTTTGGTACCCGGTTGATCCCACCTGGTATTCATGGGCTTCCACCGGTCCATGGTGAACAAACAGCTCATCATCAACTTCGTCTTGAGGCATTCTAAAGGTTTTTGGTCTCAGAAACTTTTTGGTAATTTGGGATTTAGATTACGATGCTGGTGCCAGATTGCTTCTATCTGGTCTTCATGGGCTTCCACCAGGCCCCGGTGAACAAGCTGCTCATCATCAATGTCATCTTCAACCCAAGCATAAGGGGCCTTGCCCCTGTATGAAGTGGATGAAATTATTATATAGTGGGTTATAATAATAACCCAAAAAGTATCTCTTATCTTCTGTTTATTTGCAATTGAAGTGGGGGAAATTTTATTCAGCTTTAATTGAATTTTACTTGCGAATGAAGTGGATGAAATTTTTTTATAGCACAAAATAGGTTTTTTACCTTAGATTGTGAATTTTGTACACAGTAAAAATTATTGCCAGTCCAATGTAAACATGGATGAATTAATGATAAGAGAGCACCCTATCTTTTTTGGCAATTGATTTGGTAAATTGTAGTTGCTCCCAAAGTTTGCACAATTTAGTAAACCCATTAGTTGAAATATAATTTTCAAAAAAAATTAGGATTCAAATGTTTGTCAATTTTTTTCAAAATATTATATGTATGTAGAATTAGACTAGAGGATATCTTTTATAATTAATCGAAATAAATTGTAATGGCAGTAGGTAACACAGTCAGTAAAAAAATATTTTAATGCCTATTTTAAAAAATATTTTCACATTTTGATTGGTCATTTGGTCAGTTGCTCTCTTCTCATTAATTAATCCATGTTTACATTGGACTGGCAATAATTTTTACTGTGTACAAAATTTACAATCTAAGGTAAAAAACCTATTTTGTGCTATAAAAAAATTTCATCCACTTCATTCGCAAGTAAAATTCAATTAAAGCTGAATAAAATTTCCCCCACTTCAATTGCAAATAAACAGAAGATAAGAGATACTTTTTGGGTTATTATTATAACCCACTATATAATAATACCTCTTCATCAGAAGAAGAGTTTAGACTGCAGGTTTATTTATTTCCAGTAATATTTGCACAGATTCTGGCTAATTGTTTTTCGTATTCTACAGGGGCGCACGGATCGAAATTACGAACAAAGCTTCAACCGAAGAAATAGTACGAAACGGATTCTTTGAATGTTTCGGCATCAATGGCGATCACTGGAAAGGATTTTGAGGGTTTTAGTCTATTAATTATGGTGCCTGCCCTGGATAAGGCAATTATGACACAATTCTTAACATTTTTCAACACACCGTTGGCATGCTAAATCAACTCTCAATGTACCTTTTTGCCTTCAGGAACGGCGCATCAATAAACCTATTTATTTCTTGGTTTCTGTGTACCGACTTTTTGAGAAAATATTCATTTGCTTTAGTAGAATTTTCAGAATATTCAGATTTGTATTTTCAGGATGCGTGTTCAGATACGAAACCAAAACCCAATCACGAGTTCAATTTTTCAAAGAAACCATTCAAACTATCATTTAGAGGCAAGCTCAGAAAGCAACACTCAAAATGGGGGGGGGCTGCTAAGCTAAAGTGTCTTACTTTAACCAAGAAACTATTCGAATTGAAGAAACGAATTACAGAAATCACCATGTGAAAGCATAAAAATTTATCCAAAACTTCCTCTCAACAATTCACTTAGAATGGAGGCGAAATTTGAGCAGCAGGGATTGTGTTTGAGAAGGTCAATTAGGGCAGCAATAACGAGTGACGGAGAGGCCAATCTTGAGCAGGAGCCCTAGATAGATTAGGTAGATTTTTATCTTCCTGCCTATTTCAATCTTTTTCCTGACATGAATTATCATCGGCAAAATAGCAAAGATCCTTCAAATAAGACAAAGTGACAGCAGAACCATGAATCTCTAAATCATGAAAAATGCAATTTAATCAGATTCAATGTCTTAATCTTTAATATGAGAAGGGCTATGCAAAATTTTGTCGGCTATCTTGAGCTTTTTTCCGAGAAGCTTGTAGTAGCGCTCGGCGCATCGTTTTTCCGGTTCCACGACGTTTCATCACCACGACGTTTCATCACCGCAACTTTCATCAAAACGACGTTTCATCACCGCAACGTTTCATCACTGCGACATTTCATCACCAAGAGTTTTATCACTTTAGTCACATTATGACTTTCTTTGTGTTTGGTTATTTTTGAAATATTTAGATAAAAACGTCTGGATAAATTCTGATTTTGCAATTTTCAACATTAAATTTTACAATTTAATTTTCAACTTTTAAAATCAAGTATTTTTAAAATAATTTGGTTCATTTTATATGTCAATTTCGTTCAACTTGCTTATGTTGAGTTTCCTCTCATTTCGCAAACAATTTGACACCAAAACCAACATTTTTGTAAATGTTCAACACTGAAGCACAAGCATACGTGACCCAACCCCCCCCCCCCCCCCCCCCCCCCCCCCCCCCCCCCCCCCGAAGCAACCAACCAACTTTTTGCCTGCGACCCCCCCCGACCCCCCCCAGTCCCAACCAACCAACCAAGTTTTTTCAGGACCCTACCTGACCAACCAGACCAACTTGGCTGGGAGGTACCCCCCTGGGGCCCCCGGGTCCTTCCCACCAACCCAGTTTTTGAAAATTTCATACGAAATTTACTTGTTTTGTTGATCAATATCAAAAATTTTCCTTGCTGGCGCAAGTTTAGGGTTTTTAGGTTTTTTTTTTAGCAAGTTTGGGGTTTTTAGGAGCACTTTTTCGTTAAAAAGGCCTATATTTTGCAAAATTTTCCCATTGCACTAAGTAATCAACCAACTTTGTTGAAACCCCAAATAACCCCCACCGGTGGGGGGTGGGGGCCCCCCGGGGGGGGGGGGGTCGGGGGGGGGCCCCCGCCCCAACCAACCAACTTTGACCTGGAAAAACCCGACCGGGGGGGTGGGGGGGGGGTAAAATCACCCAACGCCGGGGGGGTTCATTTTTTAGTAGGGACACGTATGAGCATAAGCACATCTAAACCTTATACCAATAGCTAAACCCAAAAACCAAAAAACGTAAATAAAAACAAGAAATAAGTCATGTTTATGAGGTGATGGAGCTTTTGGTGATGAAACTTCGCGGTGATGAAACGTCGCGATGATGAAACGTCGTTTTGATGAAACGTCGCGGTGATGAAACGTCGCGGTGATGAAACGTCGTGACACCCGTTTTTCCATCTGCAAACAAAAACAATTTATTAAACATTTTCTTTGGTGATATAAAAACTGCACCAGAAGCTTTGATGTCTCAGCCCTGAGCTTCTGCATCTCTAGCTGGCATCTCTTAACCTCCAGTTCCGATAGCGAGCCTGCAAAAATAATTCTGAGCACCAGCAGTGAGACGAAAGGCAAAAAACGATTTGTGTTGGCTGACTGGGTCTGAGACTGTTTCGGTGAAGGCGTCTTCTTCACTCGCTTTTTGGTAGTGGAGGGATCAGAGCCAGACAGGGCGCGTTTGCCTGCTTTCTTTCCGGCAGAGGATGTTGCTGGCTCTCCGACTGCTGGCCGAGCTCGCTGTCGCTTTGCCTCCATCTTGCTGTCCTCCAAGGCATCGTGAAAAACGTAGAGCCAGCTTGAGCGCCGCTCCTCAAAGAACTTTCAATTCTGGCTCTCTGGATGGCCACAAGGAAAAGGCTCAAAAACCTGATGAAAAAAGATGAGAAGGTGCGAACGCGAGGACGTGGGCAATTGAGTGCAGCGCAGCCGGAGGTCGGGAAACTTGTCTGGGAGGGCCAGGAGAGGATGGCGGCTGTTGCGGCCAGGTGGCGGCGCTTTCGGCAGATGGGAGCTGGGCTGTAGGATGAGATGGAAAGGGCGTTGGAGGCGTGGCAGTGCTTGCTTGAGCCAGCTGCTGTGATTCATGCGGCCGTCGTCGTATGCAAGTTTGAGAAGGCCAAGGCACTTCGGCCAGGCCAGCTCTAGACGACCGAGATCTGTCCGAGATGGGCCGATCGTAGCATGGAGGCTTTTAAGGGTCGTTGGGAGGACTTTGAGAAGGCTGGCCAGCTCTTCCGTCCTCAGGCAGGGCAGGCGTAGATGGGTGAGGAGTGGGAGTGAGGCTAGGACTTCCTGGAGCTTCTCGCTGGCTTGCACAGGCTCCAGGAGGCTGAGTCGTTGTAGGCTGGCGGGCAGGCTGACGGTCTGAAGGTCGGGGGCGCGAAACTCGGCCTGCTGGAGGTGGGGCGCCAGCTGGGCTAGATGGGGAAAGCGCAGGAAGTGATTAGGCGGCATCACCCAGACGACGAGGCAGCGGAGCTGGGCCAAAGGCCGGCCGCCGCCGAGGGAAATTCGGTTGAGTGAAGTGATTCTGAGGCGTTGGAGGGCGGCTGGGAGAGAGTCAAGACTCCACGGCACTGCGTCGTAGGACCTCTTCATCAGGCTGATGTCGAGGCTCGTTAGATTGGGAAAGGAAGCGAGACTGTCCCAGGCGGAAGCTCCGCAGATGGTCACATGGAGGCTGTCCAGCTGGGGCAGTAGATGGGCGTGCTGGGCGATGGAGGAGTGACGGCGCTGAAGGAAGCTGCGGATGGCAGGCTTGGGGAGGCTGCCGGGCAGGCCGCTCTCGCAGCCGAAGTGGTGCAGGGTGCCCGGCAGGGCGTCCCAGAGTTTAGGCGTTAGCTTGTCCACCCTCAAACTGCGAAGGCTGGGCAGGCGGCCGCTCTGCAGCATCTCCAACACCAGCTGGCTGCCCGCGGCGCCCATCAGATGGAGACGGGCGAGGTTGGGCAGCTGAAGGTTGGAGGGTAGCGGCGCATAGGCCTGGAGACGGAGCAGCTGCTCTGCCTGGTTGCGGCGAAGGAGCAGCCGACGGATGCCGTCTGAGTGGGAAGACGATAGCTTGCTGGGAAGCAGGATGGAGCGGAAGGAAAGAGTGAAATCTGGCGGAATGCTTGGAGTAATTTTGGAGGACAAGCAGGAATTTTGGATGACGGGGAGGGCGGGCAGGAAGATGGAGGGAAGCAGTGGTTGGCCGAGTGCGTGACTGATGATGCTCTGCATCTGCTCCAAGCCATGCTCTGAGGCTGCGGCCAGCACCTTGGCTAGTAGCGGTCCTCGTAGCACGGCAACCGCACGAGCCACTTCACTGCCCTGCTTTTCCATCCCGCAAACCGCGGACATCCTCTGTCTGAATGAGCTGGGTGATTGTGTCCAAAAAGGGTAAAAAATAAAACTAAACGAATTGCGGAATAAAATCAGGCTTAATGGCGGCAGCTCTCCTTGGCAAACCCACTGCTCTGTCTCAAAGTACGCAGATATGGTTGCAAGTTTGTAGCAAAATTGTGTACAGTGCGTACTGTGTGCCTAAAGCCCCCAAACACTGATAGGTGTCCGAGATTAATGCAAATTACGAATAAGGTGACCATATGGAATCCAATTTGTCTTAAATCTGTGCACCTTAGCTGGAGGAAAACTTTAAGATTCGCAGATCCGATATCCGCTGCTCGAGGATATGCTTCATTGGATTGAACAAAACTGGATCCCAAATATTGTAACAAGTCACAAATTACAACGAGGTAGTAATGCTCAAAAATGTCACAAATTTTTCAAATTGGACAGTTAAAAAGATTCATTGGCACTGCTTATGAAAATGCTTTGCTAAGATTTTCGAAAGCCTTATGGCCGTCTACCGCGGAGGGAAGGGCAGTCAGAGCCTCAGAGGCCTGAATGCATGTGTGCAAAGTTTTCATGGAAAAAAATGGAACTCATTTTCATGGAACGCCAACCACTAAAAGCTGGTCGCACGAGCTATGTTTGCATACACAGCCAGCAATCGTTCCTATTGAAGATTTTTACTCTGCCCCAAATTAATCTCAACAAGGTATTCTCGGCTGTTGCCAAGATGCGCGGCCTTTCACTAAGTAATAAGCTCATGCTTCGTTGCTAAATTTTCCAAATGCTATGCCTTCTAATCCAATGATACGGCTGACCATAATAACCAGTGAATTTATGCTTGTTCAAATTTTTTTTCAAAATTTATGATTGTTCAAATTTTTGAAACATCAAGATTTAAGGTTTTTGGCCATACATCGACATATAATAAATATTCTTCACAAATCCCTTTTAACAGCTTCAAGGTACCGCCTCAACAAACGTACTTGCCAAAATTGAGCTGATTTTATTGAAAAACAAGCGATTAATGGATGTTCGAATTTTTGAAACATCGATATTTTGGATTTTTGCCCATAAATCAATAAATAATCAATTTTCTTAAAATTCTTTTTCTCAACTTCAAGATGTCATCATGACAGACGTACAAGCCAAAATTCAACTGATTTCATTGAAAAACACTGGATTTATGGATGTTTGAATTTTTGAAACATCAAGATTTTAGGTTTTTGTTCATAAATCGGGAAATAATAAAAATTTTCAAAATTCCTTAAAGCAGTTTCAAGATATCACCACGACAGGGGTATATGCCAAAACTCAACTGATTTTATTGAAAAACCATGGTTTTATGCATGTTCAAATTTTTGAAACATCAAGATTTCGGTTTTTTGACTATAAATCAAGAAATAATAAATATTTCAAAAATTCCTTTTGCCAGCTTCGAAATGTAACTTAGACGGACGTATCTGCCAAAATTCAGCTAATTTCATTGAAAAACCAATGATTTATAATTTTTCGTATTTTGAAACATCAAAAAATTGAGTTTTGGGCGAAATTCAAAAAATTACGCCAAGCACCAAAAATGGTCCCGAGGCACAGCCTAGGCGGACCTTCATGCAAAAAATCAGCCAATTTCGTTGAAAAACCGCGGAGTACGGGCCTGGGACACACACATATATATATATATCTTATATAATACGGGTGATGGCATTTTAGGAGGGTGCCTCGGGAGGACTGGATTCACCACTTATCCCGGCACATGATAGCTCAATGAATAGGTCTCGGCGAGTTATGCAAGTGATATTTTCTGCACTCTGCTCCGATAACAATGAATACAAAAAATGATCGAAAATGTGTGCGATTTTGACATTTTTGGGGTATTTTTAACTTTGAAGCTTCATAGTTCTGCGAGTTTTTAACTTTTTCTGTCAGATTTTTTTTTTAATTTTGGCCCAACATTACTTCTTGCGATTATCAACTGTAGTTTATGGACTTTTACATCAGCTGAATTTTAAAAATGAGTTTGAGTAAAGCCAATTTTTGCGATTTTGCCCTACCCAGTGAGCTGATGTTTCAAGAAATTGATTAGTTAGGATAGGATATACAGGTGTTTAGTTTAATTCGGAGGTCACATTGACTGCATGCGATTATTACACACTGATCCATTTTGCTGTTCTGATCAGCGAAGCTTCCATAACTGATGGATCTTTTATTGCTGATCTTTGATAAGCAGTAGAATTAATTACTTTTCTGCTTGTCACCAATCATTGGGTGGAATATTGTAAGTCTCAAGAAATGAAAATAAAATAAAGTTATGATAAGTGATGTGAAGCATGAAACGTGTGGCCGCGCGAAGCGCGGCCAATGACCTATATTACTAGTATATATATATATGCGGACAGACGGACGCAAAAATGGGGTAACTGCTTAAGCTGGCCTTGGCCGCCCGCCGCTTCGGGCAGGGCGCCAGAGCTCCTCCGGCCTCCGGGCACGGGTGCTACGGCCCCTACGCTTCGCCTAGCATGCTTCGCATGCTAGGATACGCTCCGGGGCCTCCGCACCCATGCCCTCCGGCCTCCGGAGCTCTGACTGCCCTGCCCTTCGCGGCAGGCGGCCTTCGGCCGCGCAAAAATGCGATGCCAATGCTGTTTTCCAGCTTCAAAGAGCTGTTTGCCCATTCACCTGGCCCAGGTTAACCTCGTCAACGCTGCCAAAGTCAACCGAAGCTGCTCTGACTGTAGTTTTCAAGCTGTCTCTTTTTCTAACTAAATAGTTACAACTCAAGTTTATATATCTCTAATTTCTGCTTCTGAGCGTTCTAATTGATTGAACCGGAAGAATCGGAGTGGTCGGTCGTGGTGTTGAGTCGGGATCTGGGCTCACCCAGCCTGGTCAGTGTCGTGGTCGTTGGCATCCGAGTGGAGGACGAGAATGTCGAGCCACTCGAATTTCTTCCACACCCCAGCATTGTTCGCCTCTACGCACCACGCTTGCTCCTTACGGCGTTCCTTGGCTGTTGGGGCGAGCCCCCCCCCCCCCAAAGGTTACACCCTCCCCCCAAAGATACACCCTCCCCCCAAGTGATACACCCTCCCCCCAAGAGTTACACCCCCCCCAAAGGGCACTATATTGAAAAAAATTTTATTAGCTTAAAATGCTTCTCTTTACATATCTCGAAATTTAAACTCAAGGAATTTTTTTCTAAACAACTAAATACCTACTTTTTTTGAAACATAGTTAGTCTATACCATGTTCGTCATGCTACTAGTTAGTCTAAACCGCTATATAGGGCGTAGCCAACACAAAAACTAAAAGGCTCGTCCTTTGACTGTGGCAGTACCTACTAGTTAGGGCTGACACCTGGTTTCCCCCCCCCCCCCCCCCATGAGATTTCCCCCCCCCCCCCAAGCAATAACCCCCCCCTCATGAAAGTTTCCCCCCATGAAGGTTTCCCCCCCCCCATGAAGGTTTCCCCCCCCCCCCAAGAATTTTACCTATACCCACACACCCTGCGCTAACTCGTCCCCTAGTTGATATGGTTCAGCAGTAAAACTAGGTGAAAATAGGTGAAATTGTGTCTTGGGGGGGAAAACTAGTCGTCGAAATCTAGGACTAGTTCCCCCCCCAAGAGTTTTGACGACTACGCCCCCCCCCCCAAGACACAATTTCACCTATTATCAACTAGGGGACGCGTTAGCGCAGGGTGTTTGGGTATTGGTAAAATCTTGGGGGGGGGGAAACCTTCATGGGGGGGGGGGGGTCATCCCCTTGGGGGGCCGGTAACCCGGCATGGTGGGGGGGGTTATGGCCATGGGGGGGGGGGGAAACTAGGCGTGAGCCCTAGTTAGTCCTTACCGAGTTGAGCACTTTAAAACATCAATGAACTCGGTATAGACTAACTAGTAGGTACTGCCACAGTCATGACCTCGTCGAGGACGAGCATGCGTCTAAGCTTTTGAGTTGGAATCTTGAAAGGTACTCCTGGTAGGGGACAAGCCCCTACTCCTGGTAGGCATGCGCCCGCCATCCGGTATAGACTAACTATGTTTGTAAAAAAAGTAGGTATTTAATCATCTACATGAAAATTCCGTGAGTTTAAATGTCGAGATATGTAAAGAGAAGTATGTTAAGGCAATAAAAAAATTTTCAATATATACCCTTTGGGGGGTGTATCTCTTGGGGGGTGGGTGTAACCCTTGGGGGGAGGGTGTATCTCTTGGGGGGTGGGTGAAACCCCATTGGGGGGGGGTGTAACCTTTGGGGGGGGGCTCGCCCCATCAGCCCGTTCCTCTTATAATGTACTATCACAACTTGACCTACAAAGAAACATTGATCCACTAACATTTCCAGAACAGGACATATCTGCTTGAAACATCCAGCCTTTGGTTGTGACAATTTCCCCAACTACTTTGCGCATTACCTCATTTGCTGCTGGGACTGGACAAGAAAAGGCATCTCTTGCAGCGATGCAAAGACGGATGGTGAGCTCCACTTCAGCCTAGCTGGGGAATGCCAAAGCGGAGGAGGAGGAGCTGGAAGAGTCCGGTCTGCGCTTCAGCCAGAGGCTGTAGAAGGTCAGTCTGCTGGAGAACCAAGAGGGAAGAACCTGCTACATCTGGCTGTCGTCGGCAACCAGCCTGGCGAGCTGGTGGCTATTCCTGGCCTTTCCTTCCAAACTAGATTTTAAATGACGTAGACAACAGATGCCCTCCGAGCAGTTGCCGCAGATTTTCTGAAAACGGGACAATGCCGCAGAGTTTGTATGAGTTTGCCGCAGAGTTTGACGCATTTTTAGTCTGCGGCAAAGTCGTTGTCTAAACATATGTTTTGCAAATGATGATTTTGCCGCAGACTTTTTTAAATGTATGTAATTTTTGCGTTTTATGATGGTTGTAATGTTGGATTTTGCCGCAGGCTTGGTATGATTTTGCCGCAGACTTTGTGTTTGTTTGTTTGGATTTTGCCGCAGACTTGGTTTGATTTTGCCGCAGGCTTTGTATTATTGCGTTGATTAGGATTTTGCCGCTGATGGTGTATGATTTTGCCGCAGACTTTTTTAACTGTATGTTATTTCTGCGTTTTATGATGGTTGTAATGTTGGAATTTGCCGCAGGCTTGGTATGATTTTGACGCAGACTTTGTGTTCTTTTGTTTGGATTTTCCCGCAGACTTGGTTTGATTTTGCCGCAGGCTTTGTATTACTGCGTTGATTAGGATTTTGCCGCTGATGTTGTATGATTTTGCCGCAGACTTTTTTAAATGTTAGTTTTTTTTGCGTTTTATGATGGTTGTAATGTTGGATTTTGCCGCAGGGTTGGTATGATTTTGCCGCAGACTTTGTGTTCTTTTGTTTGGATTTTCCCGCGGACTTGGTATGATTTTGCCGTGGGCTTTGTCTTCCTGCGTTGATTAGGATTTTGCCGCTGATGTTGTATGATTTTGCCGCAGACTTTTTCGATTGTGTGGTTACCTCGATGTTATTGTTGATATGTTTTGCACGATTTTGCCGCAGCTGATGTATGATTTTGCCGCAGACTTTCTTAAAGGTATGTTATTTTTGCGTTTATGATCGTGGTAAAGTCAGATGTTGCCGCAGGTTTGGTATGGTTTTGCCGCAGACGTGGTTTTTTTTGTTTGGATTTTGCCGCTGACCTGATATGGTTTTGCCGCAGACTTTGTCATCTTCGTTTTTTATGGATGATTTTGCCGCAGTGTTGGTATGATTTTGCCGCAGACTTTCGTTTACATTTGTTTTCAGTACTGAAGAGGGGGTATTCCACTTACCAAAAATCGAAGGTTTGAGTTGGGAATCATGATTAGGCCACGGTTATAGTCCATTTAGTTGTGATCTCAGCCCAACCAACCCTGACCCAAAATATGGCTTATTTGCTAAGAAATGGCCATTTTTCTAACACCTACTTTTTTGACCTCTGGATGACCTAAAAATCAATTTTTGGCCAATTTCAACCAACATTTTTTGACCAGCCATAGATTTTTATATATCAATCGAACTGCAAATCTACTATAAATTTCATGGTGACAATTAAAACTTGCAAAGGAAAAAATTTTTCAATTGATTTTTCAAAAAACCAATTTTCGCATTTTGCAATTTTTGGTACAAAAAAACTGATTTCCAAAAATGATCAAAAAATTCAAGGCTGAGACCTAGCCTATCTTTTTTTTCACATTCTTGCCGTCATTTTGGTATACAAGACTTTAAAAACGGCGATGTCACAGCCGGAAAATTTTTTGATTGAAAACTGCCAGTCCGATTTTGGCCCTATGTTATGACATAGGCAAAAAATGGCTAAAAAAATTTTGTTCTTAAAAATCGAATTTTTGTGCATGAAATGTTCCATTGGGACCCTCTTCACCCCGCTGTATAATTTGTTTCCCCAGAATTAGTCTCAATCTGCTCAAACTGAGATGCCCGTTTTCCTATGTTATTGCATATAAAGCCTATGTCCCTATGTTTTTCTATACTAATTGATTTTCAGGAACTTGCCGCAGACTTTCCTTTTTTTCTATACTAATCAATTTCTAGGAACTTGCCGCAGACTTTTCTTTTTTCTATACTAATCAATTTCTAGGAACTTGCCGCAGACTCCTTTTTTTCTATACTAATCAATTTTCAGGAACTTGCCGCAGACTTTTCTTTTTTTTCTATACTAATCAATTTCTAGGAACTTGCCGCAGACTTTTCTTTTTTTTCTATACTAATCAATTTCTAGGAACTTGCCGCAGACTTTCCTTTTTTTCTATACTAATCAATTTCTAGGAACTTGCCGCAGACTTTCCTTTTTTTCTATACTAATCAATTTCTAGGAACTTGCCGCAGACTTTCCTTTTTTTCTATACTAATCAATTTCTAGGAACTTGCCGCAGACTTTTCTTTTTTTTCTATACTAATCAATTTCTAGGAACTTGCCGCAGACTTTCCTTTTTTTTCTATACTAATCAATTTCTAGGAACTTGCCGCAGACTTTCCTTTTTTTCTATACTAATCAATTTTCAGGAACTTGCCGCAGACTTTCCTTTTTTTCTATACTAATCAATTTCTAGGAACTTGCCGCAGACTTTCCTTTTTTTCTATACTAATCAATTTCTAGGAACTTGCCGCAGACTTTCCTTTTTTTTCTATACTAATCAATGTCTAGGAACTTGCCGCAGACTTTCCTTTTTTTGTATACTAATCAATTTTCAGGAACTTGCTGCAGACTTTCCTTTTTTTTCTATACTAATCAATTTCTAGGAACTTGCCGCAGACTTTTCTTTTTTTTCTATACTAATCAATTTCTAGGAACTTGCCGCAGACTTTCCTTTTTTTCTATACTAATCAATTTCTAGGAACTTGCCGCAGACTTTCCTTTTTTTCTATACTAATCAATTTCTAGGAACTTGCCGCATACTTTCCTTTTTTTTCTATACTAATCAATTTCTAGGAACTTGCCGCAGACTTTCCTTTTTTTCTATACTAATCAATTTTCAGGAACTTGCCGCAGACTTTCCTTTTTTCTATACTAATCAATTTCTAGGAACTTGCCGCAGACTTTCCTTTTTTTCTATACTAATCAATTTCTAGGAACTTGCCGCAGACTTTCCTTTTTTTTCTATACTAATCAATTTCTAGGAACTTGCCGCAGACTTTCCTTTTTTTCTATACTAATCAATTTTCAGGAACTTGCCGCAGACTTTCCTTTTTTTCTATACTAATCAATTTCTAGGAACTTGCCGCAGACTTTCCTTTTTTTCTATACTCGTAGTGGAAGAATTGGATTCTACCACCTCCCGCGCCTATACTTTGCAAGAGACCTTCGGCTGCGGCCGAGACTGGAGTTTATCAATCATCACACTTCTCCTATGCTGAACAAACGAGACGATTTCCCCAAGACTGGTCCAGAATGAGACATGGAGGGGGTTCTTATAGGGCCGCCTTGTCTGGTAGACAAAGGGCGGGAAGACAGAGAGGGGGGCAGCAGAGGCTGGGGGTGTAGCAGATCATGGGAGAGGGCAGTGAAGGGGGAGCGCACACAGCCACACTAGCCTCCCCGCACTAGAGAGCCTAGGGGGGGTCATGGAAAGGGCACAGGGCTAGAGGAGGAGGGGGACGAGTGGTGCGATCTTGGGGCACCGCAGGGGGGCTGTCTGGCGGGCAGGGCAGGCTGATGCAAGAGGCTGGACTGTGGGCGCAAGGGTTTGAAAGGCAGACAGATGGAGGGAAAGGAAGTGGGCGGACTGGGGGCTGCATTGGAAGGGAAGGGGGGGTAGAGGGTGGAGAGGGGAAGCGATGAAGGAGAAGGATGAAAGAGTGAATAATGAGTGGAGACAGCAGGTGCGGAAGCCAGCAAACAGCAGAAGCAGATGAGCACAAGAACATGTGAAGCAGTGTGATCATGGCCAATCGCAGGGGCAGTGCTGCAGCAGGGAGGCGTTTGGCGGAGCAGGGCTGGCTGGGGGGGAGGCCTCGCGAAGGCTGACGCAGAGTGGCTCCCCTCAGGCCAGGCCCCATCGCGTAGCCACTGCCTCATCCACTCACCTCCTCTCTCATCCACCCAGCTCGCACTCCGCCTGTATGAGGATGGGCTTGCTAAAGGATGGGAGTTGGGGGAAAGAGGAGGGGAAGGAGGAAAAGGAAGAGGGGAAGGAACAAGACATGCGTCAGGCTTGGCGGGGCAGGGTTGCATGGCGCAGAGGCAGTTGTAGGTGCAGTAGCTGAAGCTGAGCCCTGCGGACACCACCAGCAATTCACCCGCTGCACTGGGCCTGTAAAGGGGTAGAGGAAAGGGGAAGCTCTGTTTGGCAGGGCTTTCTGGGCTGCTCCCAAAGGCGTTGCAGAGAGGAGGCGGTAGAAGCGTCCAGGCGCCGTGGAGGATGGGGGGATGAGGCCATGCGCCTGCGAAAGGCGCAGAGACCAGTAGAGGTCCTTCCGCACACCCCGCTGCCTCCACCAGCTCCTTTCAGCTGCACTAGGCATAGAAAGGGGGAGGAGAAGAGATTAGCCTGGCTTGGAAGAGACGTAGAGGCGTCTGAGCGCTGCAGAGACTGGCAGACTGGGGCCATGCGCTGCCGGGAAGCCCAGGAGTGGAGTGAAAGCTCTGACTGCTGTCACCCGCTCCCTTCCTCTGCATTCCGCCTGGAAAGAGTAGGGGAAAGGGGAAAGCCGTGTTTGGCGAGGCTTTCCGGCAGTCGTTGCAGGCAGAATGAAGGCCGTAGGAGCGGCTGAGCACTGTGGAGGCCGGCGGGGTGGTGATATGCGTCGGCGAGGAGTGCAGGGACTAGAAGAAGGCTTCCGGCATGTCCCCCTGCCTCTGCCGACGCCTTGCAGCCACCTCAAGTCTGGAAAGAGGGAGGGAAGGAGCCTGATATGGCGAGAAGAGTCGCAGGGGCTGGCGGATGAAGGCTGGGTGTTGGCGGTGGAGTTTGCAGAAGGCTTCTGCTCGCCTGCCGAAGCTGGTGAGTTTGACCTGCAGGGAAGGGAGCGGAAGCTAGAAAGAGGCTGTGGCAGTGGAAATAGGGCCCTGGAATGCCAGCAAAGGGACGCAAGGGGGGCGGAGGCCTAGTTAGACTCAAAGGAGGCCTAAGAAAGCAGAGAAAGTTGGCGACTAGTAGGGCAGCGAACAGCTGGACACATTGAAAATGAAATTTTCTATGACGCCCTCACAGTTAATGACAAGCGAATATCTCTAAAGTATGCAGAGATTGAGCGCAGCAAAACCCTAAGTAACGCGAGCCAATTTCTCCGCACTTATCCAAGCTAGCATACAGGGGAGGGGGAGCATACTGGGAGGGGATGAGCTTAGAAAGGCAGAGGACCTTGAAGCAGGAGGAGAGGAGGCTGGTGTGGAAGAGCCACGGTGGATGCCAGAAGGGGCGAAGTAGTTGACTGCTCAGCTTCTCACCCGCTGGCTGCACCAGTTGGAAACCTGCAAACCATCTCACAACACTCTTCTTTCTACAGCTAAATCAACGACAAAGCTTTCTTTTTTTATATTTTAATTTCACTCACTTATAGTTATATTAAAACTTTATAACTTCTAACTTTACTCTCAAAGCCAGAAATATTATTCCCATTATTAAATATAATCCAATCCCACCAGACTTCACAACTTCCTACCAATCAATAATCAACCTTACTATTGGTGAGCTCTATCTCTTTCAGCAGGGAATCGTGAGGCAGAGGGAGGAATGAACCTTGATGCAGTGCGTGGCCAGGCAACCTATAGGCAGGAGGACGCGGGGCGGATGCGTAGCATGTAGGAGAAAATGGGACTGGATGAAGGATAAGGGGCTGGAAAGGCGGCGGCCGGGAATCATAGGATGTAGGCTGGAAACGCTCCACGCTGCCCATGGGCGCACATTCTCTTACCTCTTCACCTACAACCATACCTTCCCCATCACTTCGTTATCAACATTCAATATCTCATGTGATTTAGTCTATTCCAACTCCTCCGTCCATGATCCGCAAGCAATATTCATAACTTATATTTCAGTCCGACTGCTAGCTAAGGCTAAGATTCATCCTTTGCTTTGAATCATTTACATTCTCAGTGAGAACTTCTTAGTAAGAGTTGGGGAGAATGAATGAGACCTCGGCGCAGAGTTTGGCAAGGCAAACCCGATGGACAGGGGCAGCTGGGGTGAAGCTTGGACAGGAGGCGAGGCAGACTGCAGCTCATGTTGGCCAGCGGAGAGGGCGAGCTGAGGGTCATCCGGGCCCCCGCGCTGACCCGCGCAATGCACCGGACCGCTGACGAGGGTGTCTGGTAGGCAGGACTGAAAGGGGGGGAAACACCGGGGAACGCGAAGGAGCTGCAAGGGATCGTAGTAGCTCGTCGTTGCCCATCTTCAGCCTGCAGCGATCGGCAGCTGAAATCGCAGTTAGTGCAGGGCCATGCGGGTTTGCAGTGCCTGGGGGAAAGGCTGAAAGGAAAAGGCAGGGATGGAAGGTGAGTCGGAGCTGCTGGTTTGGTAGACTGACTGACAGGAGAGTGGGACTGGCTTATGCACACTCTAGACTCCCTGCCGATAATCACGGCTTCTGTCCCACTAGTTAGGCCAAGTGTATGCTCTCTGAACTGCGCGGTTTGAGGGCCAATGCCAAGGAAGGAGGGTTGGGGATGAGAAGGTGGGTAAAAGGGAAACTGGGCTGTCGGGCATGGCGATGGGGCAGTGTCGGAGGGGGAGGAGCAACTTAGCGAACCGATGGTGGATGGAAACGAGCGCACAGGTCGTCGCAGCTTACGCCCAAACTTTCACCCTAATCACAAACCTTTTCCCACCACCCAAACACCTACTATCTTCTCTCACTTCTCATTTTGCTCTTCTACTTACTCACTTTGTTAAATTGTAGAAAAGGAAAGATTAGGCAAAGAGGCGTAGAAGCTGGAGCTGGCCTAGATGAATTGGGCTCTGGGTGCTAAATCTGGAATCAAGAAGGAGGCGAATTCCTTTGGCTCGCAGCGCACGGCTTCCCTTCTCTGCCTCATCCACTCTTTCTACCTATTCGCTTTGGCTGAATTAGCCTCGGGGGGGGGGCTGGCAGAAGATAAAACGTGAGGGCGGAACGCCCTCACGGTTAATGAGGCCTAGCGCTATTGGTCCTGGGCTGGGAAAAGGCTAGTAAGCGAGAGCTAAGGGAAGGGGCAGAGTTGAAAGTAGCTTTTGCCAACCATCCATCCGAGAGAAGAGGGCTAAGAGAAAGGAGAGCTACTTCTTGAAGGGGGTCGCTGTGAGTGGTCATTTGTGACAAAGTGCAGGTGCAGGAAGGAAAGATGCCGGTTCAGCCCTTCTTGGTTTTCCTAACCTATCACCGAGCTCACTTAGACGCACCTGGGAGGGCGGAACGCCCTCACAGCTAATGAAGCTGGCGGCTAATGCTCTAACTGGAAAGCTGAGGAGTGGGGAAGGGAAGAACTTTTAAAGAGCCCCAGTAGATGCATAGTGGAGACTGAAACACCTATGGCCATTCTTTCTGCTCACCTTTCTCACCTACACTTTTGCTCATTCTCACCCTAGATATGCGGAAAGGGCAGCCTTGTGTTCTTGGGGCAGAGAAAGAGTGAGGCAGGCGTAGCAAGTTGTGAAGAAGGGTAGCGTTCAGCCCGGCTGCTTGCAGCGGTGAAGGAAAGGCGGGGAAGGAGAGGCGCTCTTTGGTGCATTCAGCTGCCGCGGATGGCTCCCTGCTGAGCTTGGCCGGACACTGCAAGAGAAACGGTGACAAACCTTGGGAGGACCGGCGAGACCTTGGGCGGATGCTACTTTGATTTTATCATTTGCAAGGAATAGGAGGAAAAGTTACCCATACTTTCTTCAGACAGTCGAATTAAACTTGTTTAAATGTTTTATAGAAAAGCTTATTTAATTTTGAAGATCTTAACCTACAAAACTTTTATTTAACTTAGCACTACAAAATCATTCGTTTAGGTATTTTTTGTCATTATCTAAACCTTATTCATAACAAGTTATCCCTGCGAAATTGCATTCCAAATATTTTAACTGTATAAAACATTGCTACGAATATCTTTTAGTATTACATTAAGTGGAATTCTTAAGTTATTGCGTTTTGCCAGAACGACTCCGCTCCAAATGCACACCCACTTTGCTTTTTAAGTTTAACTGGCAGCAAGATCTGCTGGTACATACACCGAGTAGGTTCATGTAGAACTTTGCTGGCATGAGTTCCATATAGGAGAGTAGGTCCAGTTCATAGAGAGAGGCGGCAGCGTACTGCCTTCGGGTGAAAGAAAAGGGGAACCTGTCGGCTCGGCGTGGCAGGAGCAAAATGGGTGGGCTTTTGGGCTTGGCCGGCGTTGAGCTACTGCTGACAGCTGCTTGGTTTACCTGAACGGCAGAATGCCCGCGGAACCGTTAAGCAAACTGGCCCGTTGACAAGGCAAGTGGGGGGGAGGGGGGGGGGCTGATGAAGCAAGCTGAGAGTAGAGGGGCGGGTTGCTGGCATGGCTGCTGGAGGCACAGCGTCTGCCGCCGGCCGTGAGGGCCTCCACCCGGCTCCACTAGGTGGCCACGCCTTCTACCTCCTACCCACGCTTTCTCAAACTTCTCCCGGCCACCTTTGTCCGAGGTCCTTCCTCGCTTCTTGGCCCAGCTTCCCTCAGCAGAGCTTTCTATTGAGGAATTGGGTGACAGGAACTAAGGCCAGGTGGGGGAGGACTGGCAAAGCACGGAGCGACCCTTTGTGTGATGAAAATGCTGAACAGGGCAGAAAGTGGGCGCGGTCTATTTGGGCCTTTGAGCGAAGATGGGCGAAAGCTGGTGGCGGGAGGAAGGAGAACGGATGGAAGTGCAGTGGGAATACTACTCCTTGGCGCTCTGCCCCCCAGCGGTTTCAAGCCAACCAAAGACCTCGTTCTGGCTCAAACATTGCATCTCCCTCTAGTCTGCTCTCTTTCTCGCACATCTCAAAGTGGCAGGAGAGAGGAAGTGTAGTCAAGTTGAGTGGGATGGAAAATGGGAGGAGGAATGGAAAGCTGCGGGTGGACAACGGGAGAGGCAATAGAAAAGGCTTGAGGGCGTGGCGCCCTCACAGCTAATGAAGCTGTGCACCATTGGTCCAGGTGGAGAGGAGCAAGGCCATGTTGTCAAATGGGCAGAGGCAGGGAGGGGAGACCAAACGCAACTAAGGGCTCAGCCTAGAATGCCAGCCCCGCAAATTAGGAGACGGCAGGCCGGCAGAAGGCGCGGGGACTCACACATTCATTTGCCTATCACTCGCCCCCTCCCGTCTACCTTCTATCCTCCAGCTGCTTTCTGGCTTGTGCTCGGAGGGGCAAATGGAAGGGAGAGGCCGAACGGGTGGGGATGTGAATGGAAAGGCCCGTGAGAAGCTGGCCCGGCCCACTGGGAGGAGGCTGAAAGCACCGGAGCTGACCGTGAGCTGACCGCTGTCGCAACCAGCTTCTTTTTCTGCCCCACCTAGCCCTTTTACTCACCCCACCCCCCTCATTCGATGGTGAACACCGTGAACTAGCTGGCAGGCGAGGGGCACGAGGGCGGGATGCACTTGCAGTTGAGGGAGCGAGAAGCAAGGCAGTTAGGTGGCCGGGAGGCAGAGGGGAAGCAGCCAAAAGTGCTGCTGGGCCTAGCAGGATATCCAGAGGCTTTCCTTTCCTTACCCACTCCGATGATGTTTCACCCATATAATAAGTCTGCTCCAGTCATTGTCAACAAACTTGACCTTTTTAACTCCTGCCCCCCTATCTAAATCGCTCCCACTTATTTAGCTTCTCTTCCCTTCCCCTATTTAAATCTTCTCCCCCCCAATCAGTCTGGGTCCTAAGTCTGCAGCCCGACGCCGTTAACCTTCCCATTTCTACTGACCCAAAACTGTTATAGACACACACAGGTCCTGTACCTATTCCTTCTACAGCAGGGGCTCCGTAAAATGGAGAAGCTCTGTCGCCTGACGGTGAAAGACAGGCTGTGGCCTGGACTGGTATTTTAAAGGTCAAAATCGGCTAAAAGCCAAAGCTGGGGATTTAATTTGGGAGGGAGGGATTTGGGAGGGCAGGGGGACAGGGGGGGGACTCCAGGCGCGCCCCGCCTTACAGGGCCACCTTTTAGCTTAAGGGGGGTATGGCCGATGCTGCTCCGCCCGATTTTCAAAATGCGAGGCTTTGAGGAATAAGCCCAAAACATAAAAGTTGCACTGGCAAAAGGGGTTGATAAGGAAAACGGGGGGGGGCACTATAAATAGGGTGGAGGGAAACCGTCTAGGAAGGACAGGCCTGATCGGCGGAATAGAGAAGAGGCGGTGGCCTATTTGCCTGGGTCGGAGCTCATGCTGCCGCTCACTCGCAACCTCTAGATCATCTATGCCTCAATCACCCAATCCTCCCCCGGCTGGCACAGCTTCATTTGGGTTGCCTCACAGACAATTACTAAGGCCAAAGGCGAGAAGGCCTTTGTGAACAAAGGGGTGGCATAAATTGATGGTGCTTAGTGGAAGACGGATGGGCGGTGCTCGGGATGACCACGTGCGCAGGGCACAAGCTGGAGAACTCGACAGAGGCTGCCATGGCTATCACTCCCCTCCTTTGCTCCCAACTCTCGGCTTCCTCAGGCCAGCTCAGAACTCATGCGATCTTTATTTGCTCCTGGCTAGAGATGGAGCAAACAGAGCAAGAACTGCCAGACCAAGTCCTAGGGTGGAGCAAGCAATGTTGCGGAGGGGGAGAGAGGAGGGGTGTAAGCGCGAGTTAGCGAAGGGCAATCGATGCGCCGGGGGCGGGGGGGGGGTGTGCGGTCACACTGCACAGCCCCCTCAAGTGCATCATATCAGCTTGATTCCACCTCTGCTGCTTCGCTAGGGACTTGGCCTTCTTTCTATCACCAATAGAGTGAATAGGGCTAAGGTCCTGCGCAAGTAGTGGGGGCGGGGGGGAGGGGAGGGAAGAGAAGTGGTACACGTGCGGACTGGCCGGAGGAGACCTGGGCGCTGGACGCCGGAGGGTGAATGGACACACCGCATGACTGCCCCAATTGCTTCAGCTCTGCACGACTAGGCCTGCTAATGACTGCCACCCTGGCCAGATTCAAACGGTAGAAGGCAGTAGCAGTGCAAGCCTTGAAGGCTGCCAAGACCAGGTAGGGAGGGGTGTGGAATAAGGCTACCTGGGGAAAGCTGCAAGGGGAATGGAGGTGCGGGCAGCGAGCCTCCTCCAGCCGGTGGAATGTTCAGGCCTGCACTTCTCACATCATGCTCACACTCCTCAGTCTGGCTCTTTCAGCCCTCTGTGACTCCCAGGAGCTGTCTTTTCGGTCTACGCCCAGCCCTCTCCTGCCCACAGTTTTCAAACTTGCTTCCTCAATCCTGACCAGATCCTAGGCCGACCTCAATCATTTCCTTTGGTCCGGGAAGAAGGCGGGAAATGGGGCACTGCATGGGGGCAGGGCGGCTATTGGCAGGAGGAATGCGAGCAAAGTGGTGAGGCCGCGCTTTGCCTGCTGCCGAGAGCATCTAGGTCAGGAGCCTCTGCTTCTCCCGGCCACTCCTCATGCCGCAATGGAGTTGCGCATTGCCCTGACTCGGAACTAGGGCCTGGAAGGACCAGTGAGCGCCTCCGCATGAGGGAGGGTGAGCTGAATGACTGGGGTGCTCAGGGCATAAACGCTGGCAAGGCCTGAAAGCAAATGCCTTCCCTGCCGCTGTCCTGGGAGAGACAGAGGGATGCGTTAGGCAGGGGAGTGGAAGCGGGGCCTAGTGCAACAATTCGAGGGGGGCCGGATGCGGTGGATTATACGGCCACGCCGCCTTGCCCCCCCCCCAAGCGGTCAACTCCAACCTTGCCTAGTGAGGAGGGAAGAAGACAGGACCCTGGAGAAGAAGAGAGCGAGGGTGGTGGGCTGAGGGTGGGGCGTGAGGGTCAAGAGAAGCAAAGAGGAGCGCCAGTGTTGGTTAGGCTCTAGTCTGGCCGCCAATGGAGAGGCTTGGGCTGCGGGGCATTATGCTGAAGCCAGGGCTCCGGGCAACATGAGCGGCCAAATTTCCAACACTGGACTGCGCTCATTCTTATCCCAGAACTATGCCCTGCGCAGAGGTTGCTGCGCCCTCCGCTCCAATTGCCCTGTTTTCCACACCTAGCTTCGTTGGCCAAGCCTACGCCCCCCTCTCCCTACCAGATTCACATCAACATTTGGTGTCGCGAAACATCAGCTTATCGAATAGGCGAAGGGACTGAAGTTAGACTTTTAGCACAAAAACCAGAGAGGGGGAGGAAGGCTTGCAAAAGGATAAGCCTATCGATGAAAGTGGGTGAGGAGGTGTATGGCAGGGGAAGAGGATGAGGGGTACTTGGAGCAGAAGCGTCGGCAGATGGCGGGGTTGTAGAAGAAGCAGATGCCGGGCTCCTCGCGGTAGCCGCTGGGCTGGGTGACGACGCCGATGGCTGAGCAGATGGCCACTCCAGGAGTCGGCGAGTGCCTCTTCACTACAAGATCTGCACGTTTATAGGGGAGGACGCTGTATTTACGCAGAGGACGCAGCACATTACGACAACCAGGTACAAGCAGACACAAGCATTTTCGCTTTTGATACCTAAGCTCCAAGTTGACCATTTAATGTTTTCCCCCCGCTGCTCCAAAGAGCATGCAGACACGCGCATCTGTGCTTTTAATACCTACGCTCCAAGTTGGCCATTTAATGTTTTCCCCCCGCTGCTCCAAAGAGCATGCAGACACTCAGCCTAGTATTTTGCCTTCAGTATTCACTGCACCAACCCAGTCATTTTATGCCTGCTTACTGAGTTCAGATCACCATATTATTTTCTCTTTAGTAAATACTCTAGGCAGAGTCATTTATTCCGCACTGCTATGTCTGATTTACTTTCAGTTAGCAATTATTTTAGTTGAAGAACAAGAGAATTTGTAAGGCGTTGGAAATACGAGAGTTGGCGAGGGACATTTACAGCTGGGCAGAGTATTTTTGCCTTAAGTAAATGCTGCTCTGAGCGAGTCAATTTCTGCTGGTCACATATGGTCAGTGCGTTGAGTAATTTCTACATTATAGTTACCAGGGTTTGAGCTGCCTTTTTAAGTCATTTTATGTAGACCTGCAAGTTTTTGGTGCTCCAACTTTTCACTTGACCAACTATTCCGTCATTTAATGCTGCTTCTACTGACATATCACAAATTATGTTTTAATTCAGTCAAGAGAAGGCGTTTTTATTTTATTTTATCAAACAGTTAACAGGAAAGCATACGCACAAAGAAATTGTCGCTTTTCATGCACTTCTTTTTGAAAGGTAAGTGCTTCAGCAAGTTTTTTTTAAAATGTGTAGACCAAATATTCACCTGCTATCGGTGCACTCTGATTTTTCATCTTGCTCTATGACTTATTTTTGATATCCCAAACCACCCCATTTCACAATATCACAACCATACAACAGAAATTCTGCAATATGACACAAGAAAAAAAATCACAAATTACTTAAACTCCATTAGGGGGATTAAATTAATTTTCCGGATCCATGATTGGTATGGATTTATCATTGAAACAAACTAAAACGTATTAGATTTAACTAAGTCAACATAAACACTATTACCTTCAGATTTTAGCTTCTATCAAAGCAGCGAGGCAATCAAATTTTAAGCTTATACCTTAATACACATTATTTGAAGCTTTCAATTTTTCTCATGCATATAAATGATATCTTATGTCGACTTAACGCAGTTTAGCTGTTTGTTATTTCAGGTAGAATATTTTCTTAGTCTTAACAAAAGCAAAAAGAAGGTGTAGGTGGGAGAGTGTTGTCTAATTGGCAATGTCGATTTGGAATTTCAGAAGTCCCCCTTAGTTAAGCATAAAGTTATCGTTCTTCTTCACCTTTCTTTAAGACAAAAGATTGCAACTACTTAACAGGAATGTGATTGAGAGGAATGCTGTTTGATTTCAACACAAAATCACCTGACAAAACGAGTCCTTTTAACAGAAAAGGGGGACTAACATAACCAACCTTTTCGATAGTTGAATCCGATTCCGCAAGTAAAGGTGGTCCGGTAAAACTTGGTGGGACTGTGGTCTGCAGCGATTCTCCACTGTCTTTTATAGCAGGAGGAAAATTGAGATTGATGTAATTGGTACTTTGACAAGACTTTCTCCCAGCAGGCAAATTGAGATTAATGTGGCACTTTGGCTAAAAAAACTTTGACGCATTACTAGGCTGACAGCGATCTGGGCTTGCGCCTGGCCTGATGCTGGCCGGTTTTTTGAGCGCGAATACAAACTTTCCCGCTCCTTCGCTTCTCGTGGTTGCTCTGTAAATATGCTGACAATACAATTAAAAGCTATAGAACGAGGGCCTTTTTGACACAGTTGATTTAACAATTTACAAATATTGGGTTTGTGTGAGCATAGCAGAAGCACAAACCCCTTCAGCCAACAACAAACTCTATTACGGATTTTACAATGACTCAATACTAACAAACCATATGCATCTAGCACAGCTGTGAATAGGCTTCATTTATGCCCCAAACACAGAGATTTATTCAAAAAATTACAGCAAAATTGAATGAAAATTGACCAAGTTATTGCTAAAAAAACGTTTTAAAAAATGTTTTGGCCTTTTTTGAGGCAGTTGAATTAACAATTTACAAAGATTGGGTTTGTGTGAGCAGAGTAGAAGCACAAACCCCTTCAGCCAACAACACTCTATTACGGATTTTACAATGACTCAATGCTAACAGACCATATGCATTTATCACAGCTGTGAATAGGCCTCATTGATACCCCAAACACAGTTTTATTCAACAAGTTACACCAAAATCGATTGAAAATTGGCCAAGTTATTGCTAAAAAACGTTTTAAAACTATGTCTGTTAACCATCAATCTTCCATATGTTTTGCTGGGGATAAGATTGGATGGGTCTGGGGCTTCAATTTTATTATCTTTTGCGGGTGGCATGGCATCTCAAGAACAGCATGGCAGCCTACTTTATAGCGAAATTGACATTGATGAAACGCAAGAGGGCTCTTACAAACTAATTTCTAAATAAACAAGTAGCAGAAATTCCCTCTAGCTGTCCAAGTAGCAGCCCTTCCACATTCACCTGTAGCAGATGCCAAAAAAATTAAGGAATATTTTCATTACAAGGGTGAACCTTTTCTCTCAAAAGGGTAAGTATGTTGTTTATTAACCATTTTCAAAAGTAATTGCAGATTTAGAATCGGTATACATGACTTGTGAATCAGAAAACCAAAGTCTTTTGTGCAATTCTCACCTGTTCAGCTGCTATTGCTTATTGATGATATTGGCAAGCATGAAAGTTTGTTGCTCAAGAGGGTAAGTCTGTACTTTCTAAACCATTTTCAAAATAAGCACAAATTTGGAATCGGTATATATGAATTTGGAATCAAAAAACCAGTCTTTTGCGCAATTCTTAGCTGTTCAGCTGATACTGCTTATTGATGCTATTGGTATGCGTGAAAGTTTGTCACTCAAGAGGGTAAGTCAGTAACTTCTCAACCTTTCTAAAAAGTAAGCATAGATTTAGAATTGATATATATGACTTGTGAATAAAAAAACCAAAGTCTTCTGTACAACTCTCAAGAATTGAGGTGCTATAGCACATAGCCATAGAAGTAATGTTTCTGAAAAGGGGCACTAACGTAACCAATTAACGTTTGTAGCCATAAAAGTAATGTTTCAACTGCTCAGAATCTAGGGCTATCCCTTTAGATCTTCCTAAGATTTCAGGAAAAACTCATGTCAAAATCCGTTGAGAATTCGCCCGGGGCCGGTATTTCAAGAGATATATACATATATACCTATGTACATATATGTATAACGACACAAATTTAGTAACCTCTATAGACCGCAAAGTGGCCCTTTGGACCATTCCGGTGTCAAAAAGATTGCAGTTAAATAAAAATAAATTCTGATATCACAAAAAAATTCACCAAACTTCACCCAAAACAGTAATATTGTAAATAATTGACATTTTTGACTGCAAAGCAGGCCCAAAGGGCCCGCTTTGTGGTCTATACATATGACTGACTTTTTGTCTGCATATATATGTAGGTATCTGGAATGGCCGGGGCCCTGCAAATTCTCAACAATATTTGGCAAACTTTTTTTCCTGAAAGCTAATGCTTGCCGCTTGGATCCTGGCAGGGTAAAAAAGGGGCCGGAATAGTTGAAACATCAAAATGTTGAGTAGGAAAATTTTTTTCCTGAAATTTTTCTATTTGCTCCGTAATGGCTTAAATATTAAGATTTGAACAGAAGACTTGAGTTTTTTTGTTCACAATTCATATATAGCAATTCCAAATCTGTGCTTACATTTGAAGTTGGTGGAGAAACCACCGAATTTTCCTTCTGAGTGACAAACTCATGCATTTCAATATTTCAATTGTTTTGGTTAACTGAACTGTGAGGGATACCTTCGCAGTCATCTATTGCGCTTTGTGCCATTATACTTGTTTTAGTTCTGGGATACATTTGAAAATGATATTCAGCCCATGACTAATATGGTAATTTTAACCCCATATTTGAAACCAGTTCAATAAATGAGTGTTTTTAACACCAACGATTCCTTTTATTAAATTTCACAAAAAATGAAGATGTTGACAGGTGTGGATCAGTAATTTAGGATACAAATCACAAATCTGACCTTAGTTTAGCTTTATTTATGATAACAATTGGCATACCCAGGCATTTATTTTTTCAAAAGCATAGGAACCATCATCACCAACCCCTTTTTTTAAACATTGCTACATATATAAATTTTGATAAGGGTCTACCTCCTGCTAAGAGTTCTCAATTGTTCTCAGTCTTATTGTATCGGAAAAAGCATCCACAAATTAGTCAAACCCTGCATGAAAGCTCAAAAATCAAAGTATTGGCTTGGTACAAATAAGAAAAGCAAAGTGTCTGTGCCCAGGCCCTCTTTTCAACACAACTGTATGTGTTTCAGAGAAATGCTAAATCTTAAACTTGATAAGGTTCTAGCTGCTGCTACAAGCAACTAATCGCTCTAATTCTTGTTGCGTTGGAAAGAGCATCCATAAGTAGCCTAGATTCGCATAAATAGCCCAAAAATTGAAATATTTTAAGAACATAACCAAACATCGATTTGCCGTCCGATTTGAATGAGAAAATCAAAAACGCGGTGCTGTTCAAACTCCTTCTAGCTGCCCCTGTTCTTTGCATCTGCTAATGAATATATCTGGTACCATCGGCATGCCAAATGTGAATCTCTTTTCTCCCAAAAAGTCGATTAGTCCGAGTTTAAAGTCAAGGAAATACATCTACTACTAGTGGAATCTGCTTCTAAGACAATTGCATTTTGTTTTAGCGCGCAGTCCAGTAGCTCTTTCCATTGCGCGCTAAACCAAAATGCAGGTGGCTCAGCAGATTCCACTAGTAGTAGATGTATTTCCTTGACTTTAAACTCGGACTAATCGACTTTTTGGGAGAAAAGAGATTCACATTTGGCATGCCGATGGTACCAGATATTTCTTCCACTTTTAATATAGTATAAAATGTATAAATCAAAATTTTATATTGTTGGTTATATATAGTTATATATTAAGATATTATTGGACAAAAAAAATAATTGATAAAAATAAACTTATTTAAAATTATAACGAAAAAAAACAACTCGAAAATCAGAAATACAATGCAAATTTATTGGCAAACTAACATATTTTTGTGAAATTTTCATGATTTATACTTAGGGCAATCGATTTTTGGGCGAAAAGAGCTTTAATTTTGGCCTGCCGATGGTACCAGTTGCTTTCTCAACTTAAAATTCCCAAAAAAAAATAATGGCCAGAGAGGGATTTGAACCTGGCAGTTTCTTCCAGCTATCCGATTGCTTAGACCACTACACCACTGGTGCATATGCATCGTTGTTTAACTGAAGACTTATGAATAAAAATCAATGCATGAGGCCCAAGGACCCGGGGAAGGGGGATGGGGGAAGAAATGAATACCTACTCTCATTTCAAGAATAGATGCGGAGGAGAAGGAGAAGGAGAAGAAGGAGAAGGAGAAGGAGGAGTTCGGACAAATGGTTTTGAGTAGTTTCTCTTGTATTCTGCCGTTTTTGGGCAACTTCTCGCGAGTTTTGGTCAATTCGATGATGCTCTTTCCAATGCAAAACGAATCAGAACGATTGGACGTTTCTATGAAGCACAAAATCCTTATCAATTTTAAGATCTAGCAATAACCCCGAAAACGTACACCTGGGTCGAAAAGAGGGGCTGGGCGCTGACACTCCGCTAACGCTCCGTTCGCGCCAGCCCAATGTGTGGGCCTAAATTTCGTTCCCCATGCCCCCAGTAAAGCTCGTTTCTCCCAAAATCTACTGAACTGTGAGGGATAGCTTTGTGGTCATCTATTGCGCTTTGCGCCATTATAATTGTTTTAGTTCTGGGATACATTTGAAAATGATATTCAGCCCAGGACTAATATGGTAATTTTAAGCCCATATTTGAAACCAGTTCAAAAATGAATGTTTTTAACACCACCGATTCCTTTTATTAAATTTCACAAAAAATGAAGTTGTTGATAGGTGTGGATCAGTGATTTAGGATACAGATCACAATTTTGACCTTAGTTTAGCTTTATTTATGATAACAATTGGCATACCCAGGCATTTATTTTTTCAAAAGCATAGGAACCATCATCATCAACTCCTTTTTAAACATTGCTTGAGGGTCCATGCTACATATATTAATTTTGATAAGGGTCTACCTCCTGCTAAGAGTCCTCAATTGTTCTCAGTCTTATTGTATCGGAAAAAGCACTGGCATGAAAACTCAAAAATCAAAGTACTGGCTTGGTACAAATAAGCAAAGCAAAGTTTCAGTGCCCAGCCCCTCTTTTCAACACAATTGTATGTTTTTCAGGGAAACGCTAAATCTTAAACTTGATAAGGTTCTAGCTGCTGCTAGAAGCAACTAATCGCTCTAATTCTTGTTGCGTTGAAAAGAGCATCCATAAGTAGCCTAGATTCGCATAAATAGCCCAAAAATTGAAATATTTTAATAACATAACCAATAATCGATTTGCCGTCCGATTTGAATGAGAAAACAAAAATGGGATGCTGTTCAAACTCCTTCTAACTGCCCCTGTTCTTTGCAAAGCTCAACACAAAGTTCTTTGTAAAGTTCGTTTCTCCCAAAAATCTGCTGCCCCAAGTAGACAGCCAAGGAAATAAACCTACTTCTAATGAAATCTGGTTTGATACCTGCATTTTGTTTGAGTGCAAATGATGTATTTTAATCGTGTTAAAAAAGCAAAATGCAAATCCCCCAAGGTCATATTTCATTTATAGAAGAAATTTTTACTGTCTTTGCACTTGAGCCTATTCATTTTTGATGCATAAGTGCTTTTTTGGTTTGTTGATGGAACAGGTTATTGTCATTTGTCCCATTATACTTGTTCTTGCTTCTTCTTGTGTTCCTTCTTTGCACATGCTCAATGAACGGTAAGGCTAGAACAAAATGCAATTGCCTCTGAAGCAGATTGCAGTTGTGGTAGATATATTTCTTAGATTTCAAACTTGGGGTAACTGAATTTTTGGGAGAAAAGAGACTTAATTGTTGCTTGCTGATTGGTACCAGGTATTGGGCTGGCGCGAGCAAGCTTTAGCAAAGTGTCAGCACCCAGCCCCTTTTTCAACCCAGGTGTATATTTTGAGGGTTATTGCTAGATCTTTAAATTGATAAGGCTTGTGCTTTACAGAAACATCCAATCGTTCTAATTCTTTTTGCGTTGGAAATAGCATCATATAATTGACCAAAAACTCATGAAAAATCGCCAAAATGCAAGATTTTTGCCTTTTTAGATATACATACTTAAAAAGCATATCAAAAGTGGAAGAAATATCGGGTACCATCGGCAAGCCAAAAGTTAATCTCTTTTCTCCAAAAATTGAAAACAAACTGAGTTAAAAGTCAAAGAAATAAAATCACTACTTGTGGAATCTGCTGCATCATCTGCAATTTTTTGGATGCGTATAGAAAGAAACCCTGAATTGCTCACCCAAAACTAAATGCAACTGTCCAAGCAGCAGATTGCACTAGTAGTAATTTTATTTCTTTGACTTTTGACTTGATTTTTTTTATTTTTGGAGAAAAGAGATCCACTTTTGGCTTGCCGATGGTACCAAAGACTGGGCAACCGTGGAGCCTTTCCTGCTGCTCAGGCAATTTTCAGGCAGATATGACAGACAGATTTTATAGCACTTCTGCAGGAGCATGAGGTCAGTGGTTATTCGTCTTCGGCGCAGAGTATCAAGGCCAAGAAACGACAGGCGAGCATGATAGCCACCGGCAGGTGCTGGCAGAGATGCAAAGCTGAGAAAGGTGGGAAAGGGGAGTGGAGGGAAGGGAAAAGAAGGGAAGGAGTTCGTACGGCACTTTTGTATCTCAATTTTCTCCCACAAATGCTCATTTTTGCCTTATTTTGCAAGTGCCCCCACAATTCGATGCTGTTCTTTCTAATGAAACAAGTATATGGCGCAAAGCGCAATAGGTGACCGCGGAGAACACCTCCTTCCAGCTTACAATATGAATGCATGGAATTTCGTCACTCTAAAGGGCAAGTCTGTGGTTTCTCACCCATTTTCAAAAGTAAGCACAGATTTAGAATCGTTATGTACGAATTGTGAATCAAAAAACCAAAGTCCTCTGTTCAATTCTCAGCCGTTCAGCTGTTACTGATTATTGATGCCATTGCCGTGCATGAAAGTTGGTCACTCAAGAAGATAAGTCAGTGGTTTTGCACCCATTTTCAAAAGTAAGTACAGATTTGGAATCGCTATCTATGACTTGTGAACAAAAAAACTCAAGTCCTCTGTTCAATTCTTAGCCGTTCAGCTGTTACTGATTATTGATGCCATTGCCATGCATGAAAGTTTGTCACTCAATAGGGTAAGTCTGTAGTTTCTCAACCATTTGCGAAAGTAAGCACAGATTTGGAATCGCTATATATGACTTGTGAACAAAAAAACTCAAGTTGTCGGTGCAATTCTCAAGATTACAGGTGCTACATCGCAAAATCTGTATATTGCAATTTTCTGACCTTTCTACCCAAAAAAGTAATGTTTCAAATGCTCGGAAACCGGTTCCACCCCTCCAGATCTTCCTAAATTAGCATTACCTTTCAGGAAAAAAAAGTTTGTCAAGATCCGTTGAGAATTCGCCCATGGACAGCATTTCCAGAAATATATATATATATATATATATATATGAGGACAAAAGTTTAGTAACCTCTATAGACCGCGGAGCAGACCTTCGGGCCGCTCCGCGGTCAAAAAAAAGAATCAGAGCAATTGTTGCACCCTAGAAGCAGAAAGACTCTTACCAATTTTAAGATCTGGCAATAACCCTGAAAATAAACACCTGGGTTGAAAATAGGGGGGTGGGCGGTGATGGATGCTACGCTCCCTCATGCCAGACCAACAATATCTGGTACAATCGGCAAGCCAAAAAAGTAATTTTTCCTCAACAGCTAAAAATTTCTTAAGTTCAAAGTCAAAAATAAATGAACTGGAACCATCGGCATTAAAATGAAGCTTATTTCTCCTGGAAAAATCATTTGCCCTGAGTGTAATGTCAAAGAAATTGCCCCACTACTAGTGGATTCTGCTTGTGGGGCATTTGCATTTTGTTTTTGCACGCAGTTCCAGGGCTTTTCATGCGCACTCAAACAAAATGCAGGTGACATAGCAGATTAGTGCAGGCTGTGTTGAGAAAAAGGCTTATCAATTTTAAAATGTGGCAATAAGCCTCAAAATATACACCTGGGTTTAAAAGAGGGGCTGGGGCTCTGACGGTTGCTCCGCTCCCTTGTACCAGCCTAATTACCACTACTAGAATCTGCTGCTTTACAGTTGCATTTTGTTTTGGGCGCGCTGTTCATAGTATTTTTCCATGCATGCCCAAAGACAAAATGCAGATGATGTAGCAGATTCCAGTAGTAGTTATTTTATTTCTTTGAATTTTCAACTGTGAGCTATAGCCCTATCAAAATTAAGATCAACCAATAACCCCAAGACGTACACCTGGGGCAAAAAGAGGGGCTGGGGGCTGAAATTTTACAAATGCTCTCTCATGCCAGTTTTTGAGCTGTAGTACCTGAAATCTTGAGAATTGCAAATGATACTTTGGTTTTTAGTTCACAAGTCGTATATGATGATTCTAAACCTGTGCTTACTTCTGAAATGGGTTTATAAAGCAACCCTTTCAAGCTACAAATTTTGAA
>JASANA010008892.1:0-36005 GCA_030248095.1 Ptycholaimellus sp. GST1_10
GGCACCAAAGGACTACCAATACCTGCCTACTGTGGCAGTCCCAGTGGAATGGGGAAGATAAAAAGTTGTTTTACAAGGAACAGTGATAGATGGCGGTGGAGGGCGTTGGAGGGGCTGAGGCGGGGCGTGAGAGCGAAAGCAGACGACTGGAGAGGGAGGAGGAAGGGGAGGAGGGAAGGAGGAAGAAGGGAGCTGGTGAGACGTCGCGCCAGGCGGGGAGGGGAGGGGGATTGATGAGTCGGGGAGGGCGAGGGTGGTGCAGTGTGTGTGTGCCCGGCGGGCGGGAGAAGTGAGGGCGGAGTGTGAATGAGGAGGGCCAAGGCCTCCGGGGAGCTTCGTGGGCTAAAACTAAGCCTCGACAAGCCAGGAGGCCGGGGGGAGTAAAGGCTGCCTCGGGAAGGGGAAGCCGAGGGAGGGGAGGGTTGGGGAGGGGGGCTTCCCTGGGGCCTGTACTGAGAGTGGGATGGGCAGAGAACAGGCACGAGGCGGTGCGGTGCGCTGGTTCGTGCAAAAGGCGAGGTTGTGTATTGGAGGGGGGAAGGAGGTTGGGTGAGGGTAAGAGGTGTGGGGTCTCATTTTTGTGGCCCCGGGGTGAGCATTGTTTTTGCTGCTGGTGGCTAGGGGGGGAGAGCGTTGGGTAGGGCGGGGACCTTTAGGAGGCTGCAGCTGGTCAGCGTTTTAGCGGCGGCGTGACGTCAATGCGGCTAAACACAGCTCTGAGGAGAAGCTGTACGAGATGGCCAGAGGGCAGGGTGGAACCCTTTCAAACACATCTTTTACGTTCGGCTAAAAAGCGTCAATGGCAGGCGGACTGTTTAGTATTGGTTGAGAATTATCTTTCTTGGGCGGGCTCACAAAGGAAGCAGGAAAGAGACAGGAAAGGTCAAATCTGCCAAAAATATTGCTTCCTCCAAATTGCCAGATTCCTAGAAAAAATGCAAAAGCAGAGCTATGCATTGATTTTTGCCCTGTCAAAAACCAGTTTTGGTTTCTTATTTTTGTTTTTTTTATTACATCATCTTGACATGTATTTCTTCTAAAATCTTTCTACACGATCCCTTTCTATACCCTGGTGCAAAAATGGTGGCAAGTGCACGGCTGCCCATTGTTTAAGGGAGGAAAAGTAAAGAGCTGACGAGACGATGACTTTCAGCCGCAGTCAGCCAGCTTGAATGCAAAGTCAGGCAGACTTTGAACAACCTAAAAGAATGATAAATGCTGTTAGTTTCTTCGCAATTTCTTTGCTACACTTTGCTCATTTTAACGCCAAGGAATCTCAGTCTAAGGTTCTTATTGAAGCATTGACGAGATAATTACTTTACTGATTTAGGTCAAAATCGACGTACAATTGGACAAAATAAGACTTGAAATAATATTTAACCGCTTTTACAACACAAAGGAATGGGCCCAAGAGCAATGTCTAGTAGACCATCTTCATCCATTTTTTAATCACACCGTTTGCAATCCGAATCTTGTTTCTTTGCAACAACATTGCACTTTTTTGGGGAACCGTTGGCTGTCGGCAAAACTGCGAGCAATTTGAGTACTCTGTTCGTCTTTGCTTTCAGAGGCAAGAAGACGCGCAGAAATACATTCAGTCATACAATACAACGCTGCGAGCGTAATATTTATTACAGACTGCGACGAGTCGAAATGTGTGTTGTTCAAGGTTTGAAAACTGTAAAATGAAGCTTGACTTGACGAGTGAAAGTTCATTGCCAACTTCGTTCCAGCTAGCCGCAAAAGATACCGTTTTTCCTGTTGATGTAATAGACTATCGGTATAAGAGGTGAGATTTTATGCTTTCCAGCAACACAAGTATCGCTTGTCAAAAATTTATAGATCTCAAAAAGGTCTATGATCCAAACACGGAGAGACACAAACAAAAACTATTTTTTTAATCGCATAAAAATACATAAAACCGATAAAAATTGAGAAGAAAAAAATGTGATTTCAAAAAATATGAAAAATAACCAATACCTTTAGGAGATGGTGGGTATATGGTTGCCGTTTAACGCTGGAACTGCCAATGCCTGCTAATTTGCTGACTTATGACGCTTACGCTAACGAAACTGTATTTACGAACCAGCCTTTCGCTGGCGTGAATCGCGCAATAATTGTTGATTGCGAAGGAATCAATGGAACTTCAAGCCCTCTTTATGATCACGCTGCGGCACGATGAGGCTGATGAACTGAGTCTTTGGAGTCCTTTAAGATCTAGCAGCGCTTACAGGTTAACAAGGGCTTCTTCTTTACTTCATATTTATGGCATCTTTTCTTGCCAAATGCCACCAATTGAAGTGATCTGCTGTATTTGTTGGAACTAAATGGTCGCGGGGACGCTGGAAGCTATCATTCGTCAGATAGAAATTATACAGGCTCTCTTTATAGCGCGGTTAGCGCCATTGTTCAGGATTAAAAAATTTGAAAATGCTGGATTTTTTAGTTTCCAATTTTTTAGTTTCCAAGATAAGATTTTTTCCAATCTTCAAAATATCAAATGTAGCTGTTTAGAACTTGAAGAAATTTCGGCTACGTACTATTCTCCCCCTTTATTAATATTAATAAATAACCTTTGGAAAACCTGGAGGGAAATAACTGGTCAGACAGATTTTTGCCCCTTTTTTATGACAGATTTTGAATCTACATATGTTTTCATGTAACTCCACCAAATTTATGCGAACAATACGCAGAAATGGGCTCGTAACAGATCTAAACGTGAAGGGATAGCGATATGTTATAACAGGGCCATAGAACTGGGGCATAGAAAAGAGCTTGTAGTTCATTTGGATCACCCCTTTTTGCAACATTTCTCAGCATTTTCTAAACCAAAATTTCACGGAAAATGCAAAAATGATAGTCATTTTGGCTTTTCATACTGGAGACATAATATAAACATGAAAATTACAATTGAAAAAAAATAAAAATTGTAATTTTGGTAATTGACTCGTTACTGAAGCAGTTTTCAATTTAAGCACAATTTCAAGGCAAACAAAGTACACAGGCAGGTTGGGAAGATTGTCAGCTTTCGATTGATACCCATAATGTTTTGCAACTTAAACTCGCTGAAACTCAAATTTTGGCAATTTTTCGACCTCCCTTCACATTTGGGGCTGTTACGAGCCCATTTCTGCATATTTTTCGCCCAATATTGGTGGAGTTACATAAAAACATCTGTAGATTCAGAATCAGTCATAAAAAGGGGGTCAAAAAATTTAGGTCGTAAATTTAGGTCGCCCTTGTAGGATTCGTGTTCCCACCAAAAACCGTGTCTTAAGGCTTGCAAGCGAAGCCTACGCAGTTGTCACTATACCAATTGTTTTGACTAAGCCTAAGCCTTTTATAGAGTCACTTACCCCAGAATAAGTTTACCAATAGAAAAAATAGCCTTTTTGGCTTGTCAATAGTACCAGGTATTTCCTCCACTATGGAACTGAAGAGTACCACAGGAAAATTACTATCCTTTGCTTCTGGGTGATTTTAAGTGAATATTATAGGGGTAATTCTTAGGTCAGGCACCACCACAGATTCCGTTAATTTCTTGAGAGATATAAGCAATGATATTTTAAAATTGCAAAAATATAACGTTTTGCGTGAAAGCTTTTCATACTGGGGACCCAAATTTTTGAAATCTACTTCATAAAAATGACCCATAATCATAAAAATTAGTCCAATTAAATATTTTTTTGCGCATAATGTGGTAAAAATCCTGAAAATAATTTTGGGGCTTCGATTTCAAAAATTAGAGATCCAATTGCGGAACAAACTTAAGATTGAGAAAAAACCTCTGAAAACTACCAAAATTAAAGATTTATTCCAGTTTTTGGACCACCGTTTCAGCTGCCCATCAATTTTTGCCCTTTTAGAGGCAACATTTTTTATTAGCCAATACCCACTGCGACAGTTTAAGCATTCTAAAACGCATATGCGACAGCCTGCCATTTTTGGAAAACCTGGAATATGTTTTTGCATTGCACGGGATGAGAGGGGTTGGGCGCTACCGCTCTGCTGACGCTCCGCTTGCGCGAGCACAATATGGATTTGCAGTACTTCGCTCCAGAGTCAACTATGAGTCTGAGTCTGAAAAGCCTTTCTGCCGAGTGCTCCGAGGGCTATCACGGCTGCAGCTGCGATGTGTTTTGCGAAATATTGCCAAATAATACCAACATGTATTGCAACGATGACGGGGACAAAGTCTGCGTTGACGGCTAGCGCCTTTTTCTCCATTTCATTTTTCCGGGCCAAAGCTCAGGAATGTTGCTAGATGCTTACCCCTACAACGAATGGGCACTGGAGTCCTGCAAAAACCGCCTGGCCCTAACGGACAAGCAGAAGGCCAGCAGCATGAAACGCTGCCAGAAGCTCTGCACTGAAGAAAATGGTGTGTCCTGCAATAGTGCAATCGCTGCGGCTACAAGACTTGCGATATGTGCTGGACTTTTCTAACATTTTTCCCTCATATTTATGCTATTTCAGCTGGGATAGCCAACTACATTACATTACTGTCGGGTTTTACAACGATGAGTTGGAAGTGTGCGAGACGACCGACTGCGAATGGCTGGCCAAACATTACAATACCACCGAAGTTTTTTTGCATCTGCTTCCTTGCACACAAAATAGGTTTTGCGGTTAGGCGAACATGAAAATATTATGGCACACCAACTACACCTGTGACAGTGGAGAAAAATGCGTGAACACGCCTGGCAGGTGTTTTCAAAATCACTACAGGCTGAGCAGAAACAACCAATAGTAAATAGTACAAACGCTTACAGACAAGGTAATCTTGGCTTCAGCTGCGTCCCCAATATTACTACGGCAGCTCCTACTTCCACCACCCCAACAAAAACTAATACTAAAACCACCACAACCACCACGACAGCTAGAACTGCAAGTCAATCAACCGTCATTCGTAGGAAGTCAACTTCTACAAGGCCAAACTCTCCGCTCCAAACACAACACACCAGAGGTTCTACTGTTCATTCACATGTTCGCTGGCTCAATTAGGATTCTCATCACCCGCTATTGAAATTTCACGGTGCTTTTTGCAGATACTGCTCGAATCTCTCCTAGCACAACACAACTCTTTCCTAGCACAACACAAATCTCTCATATTGGTGGTGGAGGTAAGCATCCTGAATCTGAGCAAAATTAGCGTAGGCGTGCGGCAGTTAAGGAAAAGCGAGGAAGAGCTTATCTGGTTGGGTTGTGGCCATTTTCGTCATTATTGTGCTGGCCTTCCTGGCCCTTGGCGCTTTCTGCATCTACCGCTTCTACAATCAGTAAATGGCCTGGCGCAGGCTCAAAGTTTGGGGCTCAAATTCTGTGTTGGAGGCCGGTGACGCCAGCGCCGTTGTCGATCATCAGCCCAGTTTACAACGCACGCGAAGAAGAAGAAGAACAAACTTTCACCAATCCCCTGCCTGAGGCTGAGACACAACCCTCATCCACCAATGCTTGACATTGAAAGATCCCATTGCTTATGTTTAGCATTCTGAAACCCTTCCCAACCCAGATAATCTGTTTTCAATTGGTGGATAATATGTTTCCTAACATTGAAATACTATCATTTAATCGGAAAAGGCATTCTTATTCTTGTAAGAAATCATTGAAAGGAGTCAAAAGGTAGTAGCAAGATCGCAGCAATTATCATCATAAATGACCAAAATTCATCTGGTTTTTGAAATTTGTTTTCAATGCCATATATATTGTGATCAAATATTTTGTTACTAAAATTATGAATCTCCGATTCAGTTCTTTCTCTTTATTTTTGCGTGGCCGCTGCCATTATGTCGCTGCCAGCCTGTCCAGCGACATAATCGGCTACGCCCACTCCGCCCTCCTTCCACGCCTCCTCCTCTTCCCTCCTCACTGGCTTCGCCCCTCCTGCCCCATCTGCCGCGCTTCATGCTCACTGCCTACAGGACTGAGCAGTTCAACTGGCTCACGGCTCCACGCTAACCCCTCATTCCTAGCCCCAAAATCGGCCCCTCCTCCACCCTATTCCCGCCCATTTTGCACTCCTGTTCGCCCGCTCCATGGCCGCGGCCTTGCTGCTAAATAGATGAAAGTGTGGCATTCGGGAGAGAAATCGTTGCAAAGGAGCATAGACGGAGACAAAATGAACGCAGAAAACGCGGAAAAGCGACCAGGTTCAATGAGCAACAAGCAGCCAGCTTCACTCAGCTGCAAAGATGGGCCAAACTCCAACTGCTGCCAGACTAGACCATCTATCATAGAAGCACATTTTTGAATATAACGGAAAAAGATTGAGAGATAGCGAAAAACGATCCAGAATCCCCAACAAGATAAGCAGGTCAAGGGTTGTAGTTGAGAGAGAAGGAGAAGTGGGGATTGCTGAGACTGGTGAAGTAGAGGCTGGCTTTGCGGCGTCCATATTCTTCCCAGAAACGACGCTACAGGAGAAGGCAGGGCTGGCGACGGAGAAGTTTGGCGATCCATCGCCCCTGCTGCGGCTTCTCCGCTTCCTCCATCTCTTCCCCTTCCTCCCTCTCCACCTCCTCCTCCGTCTCCATCTCCTCATCCGTCTCCATCTCCTCGTCCTCGTAGAAGCTTCCAGCCTGCCAGCAGAAGCTGCGAGAGGCCAGCAGACAGGCCATCAGGACGGCTTCCACGTCCCCGTCGGAGCAGGAACTCTTCGTCTTGTACTTGGCCAGCCCCGGGCACCGCTGCAGCAGCTGCAGAAGGAAGTCTCGCTGGGCGTCCTCATCGTCGAAATCGAAGAATCCTGCGATTGCTTATTGTCCACTGACAGCACGAGAATGTACTATATGGCAATTTCTCAAACGGTAGGGGCTGCGTCAAAGTTTTGATTGCCAAAATTACAACTGAATTAAGAAGCATAATCTGATAGACTCGAGATGGATTTGGGATATGGTCAGTTCCGAAAATCGAAGGTCACTCGATGCAAACGACTTTATGCCAGCTTTTAAAGGGAGAGTCAAGAGAATGCAAGTGTCTCCGATTGGGATGAGAGTTTGACTGAGGATAGTAGATAACTAGGCAAGTTTGCAATGAACATTTCTTTTGCTTGAATCGGCTTGGAATACTGCGAACAAAGCCTCGAAATTTTAAATTCTAACAATAAAAAATAGGTGGGAATTCAATCAAGCGGAATGAATCATATGCTGTTTATTAGTCAATTAAACGAAACATGGGCCAGGCGGGTAGAAAGGTCGTAAAGCTGTTAGAGGGATCTGGGTCATTGTCGACTTCCAGAGGAGGCTGGAAGCCAGTTTAGAGGCCAGTAGGAGCAGGAAAACACATTGAAAGTGTTTTGGGGAGGCTAACTGGGGCAGCATAAAAAATTCGCTAAAGGTAGATAATTCTTTTGACTCAGTTAAGGCTTCTAAAATTATCAAACCAAACTTCTTGACAGGCCTTTTAACATAAATTCATTGAAACATCAGCTTTCTGAGTTGGCTCATTTGTATGGACCTGTCACATTTTGGGCTGCGCCATCTACAGCCCATCGATTTTATTGATTTTTAGTGGCTAAAAATTTCAGTTTACCATATTTCTAGCCATGACTGACCGGACCAATGCGGACGACAGAGCCTGATTTTTTAATGAATTTTTTTGTCTCTCATTTTCCTTTTTCCCCCTTTATAACACGGGAAACTTTCAAATTTTTTTTCTCAAAATTTTTAGTCAAAAGTGAAAAAACTGCTTCAGCGCGCAAGCTTACTTTGATGGTCCAAAGCCATGAAAAAAATATTGAAGTGATCTGAGAGGGGTTGCATTCTCTTGACTCTCCCTTTAAGGCTATTTAGTTGCCATCTGATCTCTGTTGCCATACGACACATTCAAGCCAGAAAAATCATATTTAAATCAAATCCTGATAAATAAATGTTACAGGGTAGTATTGAGTCAGAAAGAATAAATTAAGTGCGTAAAACAAAAATTTGACACAAAATTTTTTTTTTGAAAAAAGTCTTTGCAGGGCCTATCAGTGTGCAAAATTTCAAGTGAAATAATTAACGTATTACAAGTATTACATACCAAAATAATCGCTAAAACCTCAAGTAAAACGTGATATAACGCCGTCTTTGAATATTTCAACCAATTTAAGAAATCATTAAAGGTGCAACAATTAGAAATTCGAAATTTTTGATAAATTTGAAAGCATCTTTACTTTTTTATAAAATACTTCTTTACTTTCGATTGATGTATAATTGGCTATAATAAACAAAATTTTTTAGCTATATTTTGAAAAAACTAAATTTTCCAGTTTCCATATTTAACAAGGTATTATCGGCTATCGCCAATAGATGCGCGGCCTTGATGCTTAGTAGGTTTTGATGATTGTTGGCTTTCCCAAAGAATTCAAATGTGATGCAAAGAAAGTGGATCAAGAATGGTAAAGGTAAAAGCTGGGTAAGGTAATGGAATGGTACCTTGGTAAATGTCTTTTTTAGGTTTCTGAGGCTCTAAAATTATAAATAGTACTTTAAATGTTAATAAATAATTAATAAAAGTAATATGCATTTTTCGAAAAATTTTCGAATTTCAAAGACCCAATTTTTATAGTTTTTTGACCATAATTCTGGAAGAAATCAAAATGGCGCCGATCCCACAAAAACGTCCCGAGCCACCACCCAGACGGACCTTCATGCAAAAAATCAGCCAATTTCATTGAAAAACCGAGGAGTACGGGCGGCGGTACCCCACACACATATATATACTAGTAATATGGGTCAGTGGCCGCGCTTCGCGCGGCCACACTTTTCGTTGCTTCACAGCATATGTAATCTTATAATCCAATCACTGGTGTCGGCTGATCACAGCGCTAAAAATTTTTTCAGAAATGTAATTAAATCTGTATTTCAGCAAAAATCAAAAGATCTCAAGATCCACCGAACAAAAAAATTGTGATCAATGATCAATGCTGATCATTGCTGATCATTAACTGTCAGCTGTCACTATTGTAAGCATAGTGTATATCCTTACTAATAACTACTTTGCAACATCAGCTCACTGAGTAGAGCCAAAATCACGAAAATTGACTTTACTCATTGACATTTTTGAATATTTTAATCTCAAAAAGGAGAAAAAGTAAATTAAAGGTCTTAAAAAGAATTGTTTGGCCTTGAATTGAAAAAAAAGTCCGACAAGAAAAGTCAAAAATTGAATGAGCTACAAAGGAGTAAAGTCAAAAAAGGGGCAAAAATTGCAAAATTTCACACGTTTTCAACCATAATTTATTTTTAAGTAAAAACTGCGAGGACGAGCGGTGATATTTTGTCAATCTTGCCGAGATCTGTCCAAAATGCTATCATATGCCAAGATAGGTTGAGAATCCAGACCCCGCCGAGACCCCTCCAAAAATGGCATCACCCATATTAGCGTTTTTCTCAACACTGCCAGCATCAATCGATAAGCTGTTTGCAGCAATGGAAAGAGCAACATCGAATTGTGGGGGGTACTCGCGAAAATTAGCAAATCATGGCTTCCTTTGCTTTGAAAATTTGAAAACAAAAGTGCCGCACGAACTCCTTCCCTTCTTCCCTTCTTCCCTTCTTCCCTTCTTCGCATCTGCTCCATGAATGGGTGTAGGTATTCAGTTCACCCCCCCCCCCATCCGTCTCAGGCTTCATTCAAGTATCTAGTTCTTTAATCACATCAAAAAGCTGTATGACCCAGTGGTGTAGTGGTGCAAGCGATTGGTCTTCTTGCTAAATCTTGCAGGCTCGAATCCTGACTCAGGTATATATTTTTTTAATGCTTTTAAAGTTGAGGAAATAACTGGTACCATCGGCAAGCCGAAATAAATCTCTTTTCTCCTGAAAAAATCGATTGCCCCGAGTGTAAAGCCAAAGAAATTACCCCCTACTACTAGTGAAATCTGCTGTGTCACCTGCATTTTGTTTGAGCGCGCATGAAAAGAGCCCTGGAACTGCGCGCGAAAACAAAATGCAAATGCCCCACAAGCAGATTTCACTAGTAGTAGGGGGTAATTTCTTTGGCTTTACACTCGGGGCAATCGATTTTTTCAGGAGAAAAGAGATTTATTTCGGCTTGCCGATGGTACCAGTTTATATATATTGGGCTGGCGCGAACGGAGCGTTAGCGGAGTGTCAGCGCCCAGCCCCTCTTTTCGACCCAGGTGTATGTTTTGAGGGTTATTGCCAGATCTTAAAACTGATAAGCGTTTTTCTCAGCCCAGCCAGCTCCGATTGAAATGATTTTGGGTGCAATGGAAAGAGCAACATCGAATTGTGGGGGGCACTCGCGAAAAACTGCATATAAATCAAGATTTGATAGAGAAAATTGCAAAACAAAAGTGCCGCACGAACTCCTTCCCTTCCCTTCCCTCCCCTTCCCTCCCCTTCCCTTCGCATCTCCTCCATGTATGGGTGTAGGTATTTATTGCATCCCCCCAACTCACGTCCTTGGCTCTTTGGCCTCTTTGTATTATAAGCACTATTCATAGCCAAGCAGTCCATACACTAATGGTGTAGTGGTGTAAGCGATTGGCCTTCTCAAATAATCTAGCAGGTTCGATTCCTAACTAGAGCAATTATTTTGTTTGCTTTCGATTCCTTTTGCTAGTGCTAAAATCGAAAACCCTGAGTAATAATGACATAATATTTGTTTTTTTTTAATTTTTGACATTTAAACTTTGAAGAAATATGCTTTGTTTAATTTTTGACAATAAAAGTTGAAGAAATAACTGGTACCATCGGCAAGCCGAAATGAAGCTCTTTTCTCCTGAAAAAATCAATTGCCCCGAGTGTAAAGCCAAAGAAATTGCCCTACTACTAGTGGAATCTGCTGTGTCACCTGCATTTTGTTTGAGCGCGCATGAAAAGAGCCCTGGTACTACGCGCGAAAACAAAATGCAAATGCCCCACAAGCAGATTCCACTAGTAGTAGGGCAATTTCTTTGGCTTTACACTCGGGGCAATTGATTTTTTCAGGAGAAAAGAGCTTCATTTCGGCTTGCCGATGGTACCAGTTATATATATATGCGGACAGACGGACGAAAAATGGGGTAACTGTATAAGCGGGCCTTGGCCGCCCGCCGCTCCGTGCAGGGCGCCAGAGCTCCTCCGGCCTCCGGGCATGGGCGCTACGGCCCCTACGCTTCGCCTAGCATGCTTCGCATGCTAGGCTACGCTCCGGGGCCTCCGCACCCATGCCCTACGGCCTCCGGAGCTCTGACTGCCCTGCCCTCCGCGGCAGGCGGCCTGCGGCCGCGCAAAAAAAATGCAAGTTGCAGAATTGGTCATATCTCTCCAATGAATCTATATATTTTGAGATCGGTTGAATGCCCACAGATGACAACTAAATAACCATTTTTAAAAACAAGATGACATTATGTCATTTGTATCGGGATACCTCAATTTTCGGAAATTACCTTGAGCATTTTGAACCTTTCAAATTCCGCTTTTTAAAATATAAATTAATGTCCGAAATTTTCGTTTCATTTTCTTCTAAAATGTAGTGTTTTCATTATGTCTCATTAAGTCTCTTTTCTCATTAAGTCCCACATTATGTTTTTGTAATTTTGATGGGTACAGCAATCAGTCCGAAAAAGAATTACGCTGTCTGAACACAAAATTATGTCAGCACATTTTTATTAACATCCAGGATTGCCTTACGTTATAACATTACAATTTAGCTGGGTTTACTTTTCTCAGTAATTCCTGTACCGAAATTTTTGAATAATTTAAAAAATGAAGAATCAAAGGGAACTGAGAAAAATGCCGATATTTTAAAAAATAAAATAAAATAAAATAAACCGCCATCGATATGAAGCTGTTGCAGAGTGGAGGGGAAGGCTGCCGGCGAGAAAGAATCCTGCCACCAGCCCAGGTTTTCATCTGGGGAGATCTTGAGCAGGCGAATCGGAGCCTGTGGAAGGCCGTGAAGGTGCAGCACGCTGTCGGCTTCCCCTTCCAGGGATTCCAGCCGCCCCAGCACCCCCGGCAGCCAGGACAGTCGCTTGTAGCACTCTCTGTCCCCGTAGTTCGCTCTCCCGATCACGAGCTCTAGGTGACGCAGGTGAGCCAGGCCAGCGAAGCTTCCCAGCTCCTCCAGCTCCAGCAGGCGTCGCTGGAAGCCGTGGACGTCCACGTGGGCCTCGCGTATCACGAAGGAGAGCGGAAAGACGTCGCAGCCGAGCATCTCGTACTCATGCCAGGTCATGTTCAGCTTCAGCTTCCTCAGCTCGCTCAGGTCCCAGCGACTTCCCGCCGCTTTCAGTAGGTCGCGGACGGCGCCCTCCTTCTCCACCCCTATCATCTGCAGCGCAAACGATCTGAATTCTTGCAATTGATAGGAATTGATGGAATTGAACTCTGAATGCTTGGAATTGATAGGATGTGCCCGTGAGTCTGAGGTAGTGAAGGCCGAGGTGGCCTTGGTGGAAGCGGGTGTGAAGCTCCAGCGATGTGGGCCGAGCGTAGCGATAGACGGTGGTGCGGAGTTGGCGGCAGAGGTGCTGGAGTTTGGCCCAGTCCTTGATGGACAGGTGATCCAGGATCCGCTTTGCCAGGTGAGGCACTCTCTCCAGCAGGCTCAGGAGTCTGCTGTCCTGTTTTTCCATCCCACCCTCCACCTGAGCATGGTATTTGGTCAGAAATGAAGATTCTAGTTTTTTGATCGATTTTTAAAAAAGCTTGGATCAAAGGACAGATGGAGAATGAACTGATTGCTCACCTGATTTTGTTCCATGATGGTTTTGATGATGGGCTTAGATTTGCTAGCAATGTGGATGGCGTAACAGGGGAGCGCAATAATGCATTCCGATCTCTCGCTCTACCTTTTTGTTTTGATACCAGCTGCTTTTCAGGAGTCATGAAATGCGCATGTTTAAAATCATTAGCAATTTTCATTTAACGCTTGCTATCAAATAATGGACTTCGTTCCTAATACTTGCTTTCAACCTCCTCTGTCTGTCCTAGCATCCACATGCAAGGCATGCACTTCAATAGCCATTGGCCTGGCGCGAGGGAGTGCAGCGACCGTCAGCGCCCAGGCCCTCTTTTCGACCCAGGTGTATGTTTTGAGGGTTAATGCTAGATCTTAATTTTTATAAGGTTCTTGCTCCCGCTAGGATCAACCAATCCTTCTAATTCTTGTTGCATTAAAAAGAGCATGCACGAATTAGTCGAAACTCGCGAGAACAGCCTCAAATTCTAAGTATTTTGTGGAGAAAATCAAAGAACAAGTTGCCGTCCGAACTCCTGCTGCCCTGCTGCCCTGCCCTGCTGCTTCGCATCTGCTAATGAACGAGAGTAGGTATTCATTCGATCCCCCCAACCCTTACTTGAGCAATACTAACCTAACTTAATTATAATCCTTCAGTTAAACAAGAGAGCCACAAAAAGAAAGCTCTTTTCTCCCAAAATCGATTGCCCCGAGTGAAAAGCCAAGGAATTTCCCAATTATTTTTTGTTTGCTAATAATTTTCCATAGCATTTATCATTTTTAAAACTTGTTGAATTCATTTATTCATTAATTACTTTTTTGTATATATTTATTGATTAATAAAATTTTAACTAAATATATAACCAACAATATAAGAAATAAAGACATAAATTTGACATAATTTTATTTTTGCGTGTTTAAAGTTGAGGAAATAAAAGGTACCATCGGCAAGCCGAAAGTAAGCTCTTTTCTCCCAAAAATCGACTGCCCCGAGTATAAAGACCAGGAAATTTCCCTGCTACTAATGGAATCTGCTGTTTCATCTGTATTTTGTTTGAGCGCGCATGAAAAGAGCCTTGGAACTGCGCGCGAAAACAAAATGCAAATGCCCCACAAGCAGATTCCATTAGTAGCAGGGAAATTTCCTGGTCCTTATACTCAGGGCAGTCGATTTTTGGGAGAAAAGAGCTTACTTTCGGCTTGCCGATGGTACCTTTTATTATCTTTTTTGAGCATATACATTATTTTTCAGCTGTTTGAGATGCAGCCAGAGCTTTGAGAATCATCTGCTCAATGGGTTTTTGTCAACATCCTCTCGCGACCTACATTTGTATCCGCATCACATAGCGGGAAAACTTCCAAATTTGTAACAAATTGTTCCAAATTTATAACACTACAACAGTGGGACCAGTTTCTGATAGCTAGATATCGAATTATATCTGGTACCATCGGCAGGCCAAATGTGGTCTCTTTTCTCCAAAATTTTGAATTGCCTCGAGTAAAAAGTCAAGGAAATAAAATTTCTACTAGTGGAATCTGCTGCTTGGACAGTTGCATTTTGTTTTTGGCGCGCAGTTCAGTGTCTCTTTCCATGCGCGCCCAAAACACAAGGTGTTCTCGGCTGTTGCCAAGATGCGCGGCCTGACCTCAAGACAACAACTAGATGAAAATTCATGGCAAAATTCAACCGATCTCAATGAAAAACCATGAATTTACAAGTTCAAATTTTTGAAACATCAAGATTTTCGGTTTTTGACTATAAATCGAGTAATACTAAAAATTTCAAATATTTCTCATGCCAGCTTCAAGATAATACTATCCTGGACGTACATACCAAAAATCAGCTAATTTCATTGAAAAACCAAAGACTTATGCATGTTCAAATTTTCGAAACATCAAGATTTTGGGTTTTTGACAATAAATCGATAAATAACAAATATTCCGAAATTTCCTTTTGCCAGCTTCAAGATATTACTTTGCCGGACGTACCTGCAAAAATTCAGCAAATTTCATTGAAAAACCAGTGATTTATGATTTTTCGTATTTTGAAACATCAAAAAATTGAGTTTTGGGCGAAATTCAAAAAATTACGCCAAGCGCAAAAAATGGTCCCGAGGCACCGCCTAGGCGGACCTTCATGCAAAAAATCAGCCAATTTCGTTGAAAAACCGAGGAGTACGGGCCTGGGACACACATATATATTGGCCTGGCGCGAGGGAGCGTAGCGACCGTCAGCGCCCAGGCCCTCTTTTCGACCCAGGTGTCATAATCGAGGGTCAATGCTAGATCTTAAAACTGATAAGGCATTAGCTGCCGCTAGAAGCCACCGTTTGCTCCAATTCTTTTTGCATTGGAAAGAGCATCTACTAATTAGTCATGACTCGCGAGAAATGCGCGGAAATCGTTGAATTTCAAGGAGAAAATCAAGAAAGAAGTTGCCGTCCGAACTCCTGCTGCCCTGCTGCTGCTGCTGCTGCTCCTTCTGCTTCGCATCTGCTAATGAACGGGAGTAGGTATTCATTTCATCCCCCACCCTTTCCCCTCGTCCTTTGGTCTCATGCATTTATTACTTATTTATAACCCTTCAGTTAACTTTTGTCTTATCTCCCAATGGTGTAGTGGTGCGAGTGCTTGGCTACTGGATGAAAATGGTGGGTTCGAAACCTTCTCCAGCATAAATTTTATTTTTCTAAAATTTAAAGTTTAGGAAATGACTGGCACCATCGGCAAGCCAAACGTAAAGCTCTTTTCTCCCAAAAATCGATTGCCCCTAGTGTAAAGCTCAAGAAATTTCCCAATAAATTTCGTTTGCCAAATATTTTTGCATGTATTTTATTTTCAAAACATATATTTTAATTTTTTTCACTTTTTTATTATTTAGTTTTATTTATTTATCTAATAAAATTTAACAACAATAACAACATCAACAACAACAATAAAAAAGGACATAAATCGGATAAAAGGACATAACATAATTTAATTTTTGCATATTCAAAGTTGAGGAAATATCTGGTACCATCGGCAAGCCGAAAGTAAAGCTCTTTTCTCCCGAAAATCGACTGCCCCGAGTATAAAGTCAAAGAAATTTTCCTACTACTAATGGAATCTGCTGTGTCATCTGTATTTTGTTTAAGCGCGCATGAAAAGAGTCCTGGAACTGCGCGCGAAAACAAAATGCAAATGCCCCACAAGCAGATTCCATTAGTAGTAGGAAAATTTCTTTGGCTTTATACTCGGGGCAGTCGATTTTCGGGAGAAAAGAGCTTTACTTTCGGCTTGCCGATGGTACCAGATATATATATATGCGGAAAGACGGCGGCAGCCCCTCCGCGGCAGGCAGCCTTCGGCCGCGCAAAAATGCAGATGACGCAGCAGATTCTACTAGTAGAAATTTTATTTCCTTGACTTTTTACTCGAGGCAATTCAAAATTTTGGAGAAAAGAGACCACATTTGGCCTGCCGATGGTACCAGATATTTCTTCCACTTTTAACATGGAATATAACATATAAATACAAATTTTATATTTTTGGTTATTTTTTTAATAAAGATTTTATTGGATAAATAAATAAAAAATAAACAAAACTTATTTAAATAAACTTTTTTTAATAAAAATAACAAAATGAAAACATTTGAAAATAAAAAGTACAATGCAAATATAATGGCAAATTAAAATTTTTTTTGAAAATTGTCGTGGGTTACAAAATTTTTGGGAATTTTTTTGGTTCTTGGGTTCTTGGCAATCGATATTTGGGAGAAAAGAGCTTTTATTTGGGCCTGCCGAGGGTACCAGTAATTTTCTCAACTTGAAATACACAAAATTTAAAGTGAATCCATGAGAAGGATTCGTACCTCCTAGATTCATTCAGCTGTTCAATCACTTGCACCACTACACCACTGGTGCATATGACTGCTTAGTGTAACTGAAAAGCTAAATACATGAGGCCTAAGGACCCGGGGAAGGGGGTTGGGGGAAAAAATGAATACCTGCTATCGTCCATTGAATAGATGCGGAGAAGGAGAAGGAGGAGGAGGAGGAGGAGGAGGAGGAGGAGGAGGAGGAGGAGGAGGAGGAGGAGGAGGAGGAGGAGGAGGAGGAGTTCGGACAAATGGTTTTGAGTGATTTTCTAATGATTGTTGCAAGTTTTGGGTGATTTCTCGCGAGTTTTGGACAATTTGATGATGCTCTTTCCAATGCATAAAGAATCAGAACGATTGGATTCTTCTATGAGGAGCAGGAGCCTTATCAATTTTAAGATCTAGCAATAACCCCGAAAACGTACACCTGGGTCGAAAAGAGGGGCTGGGCGCTGACGGTCGCGTTGCTCCCTCGCGCCAGCCCAATATGGGTTGGAACAGTTTCAATTTCATTGTGTTCGCTTCTTGAGTCAAGGCCAGGCTTAGGTGAGGCAAGGAAGAGCAAAAGCAAAAGCCTACGACACCTGGTATTCCCAGGCGGTCCCCCATCCAAGTACTAACCAGGCCCAACGTTGCTTAACTTCGCAGATCGGACGGGATGCGGTGCTTTCAACGTGGTATGGTCGTAGGCAACTACCCTTCCCCCATTCCCAGTCTAAACACTGCACATCGTAGGTATGCAAGTGTAGCCCGCAGGATCTATGGTCTGGGCTGTCTGCGCATTTCATCTCTTCTCTACCCCCTTGCCTCAGGTTGCAAAACGGATTGTTACGAGTCAGCCTATCCCAAAAAGTCAGCTCTGGTTCCTCTGCAAATTGCGAGAAAATCTTTCGCCTTTTACTAAAGATTTCCGTGCAGAGGAGCTATATGAGTACTTAGCTCCTTTTTAAAAGCCTTGGCTACGCCAGGGCTCATGAATCTTCACCAATGCCTCTATTCGTGTAATTAGAGTGCGAGATGCATTCAATAAATTCTTACGCAAGATTTCTTTGAAAAAAAGCTATATTTCCATTGACTTTAAATAATGATTTTTATGGTTTGGCTCAATGATAAGGTCTGATTAATGACTTGATTCTATTCAATCCTGGCCCTCCGAGTTTTTCGATGTGAATTTGTCTGATCGTGATTATCAAAGGCAGTGGCAAGACATAGCTGCATGTTCACACTAGTAAACTGGAACCGTTATTTTTAAGCAAGTTACCTGTTGAAGGGATATTCTTCAAGCTCTCTGCAATGGCAGTTTTCTACAACACCAAGAGCTCAGACATCATTTGATTGTGGCATAACCGGTTCTAAAAATCACTGAATGACTAATCGATTAGCACAAAACGTTTGTTAGTGGAATGAGCACTAGCTGAAAGTGTGATCAAGAATGGCTGCTGCTTGGGCTCTGTGATGGTCGCCGATGGCAGAGGCAGGACTGGCCAACTCTCTGCGCCCCGCATAGCTCACCTCAACACCCATTTCATCGCCTACTCTTCGAGTAGCAATCCATATTGATGAGAAATGAGAAAAGAAGAAATTACGCGAATGCCAAGAAGGTTGGCTAGCCGTGGCGCCACAAAAGCCCAGGCGCCCGCATTGCGCGCCTCCTCTTGCGACCAGACGAACTCTGCAATCAGCTCTTGCGACCAGACGAACTCTGCATCAGCTCAATCACTCTACTGGTCCCTAAGATGTTTCCAGGTTGTATTTTGTTTAATAGGCTTAGCTTTTAGAATGATGTCGTGATGTCATTCCGATGCAAAAGAATGAAGTGAAATGACCAGATGCACTGGTGAAGGGAGCTAAGACATTGCGAAGCTGGGCCGCTGGGAACGGGCTGAGGGCTTCCAGTCGAATCAGGGCCACGCTTGCTTGCAAACCTAGCGAATGATGCTGAAGAAGTATTATCATCATTCATTGCTCTATCAAGCAACCTCTGGCCTTTCGCTCCTCCTGCAGGCTGTAGAAGTGGCGACCGCTGCACAGCACTACCTTCTTCACCTGTCAATTCAAACCTATCATTTAGATTGAGATAAGTTGGAAGCAGGAGTGAGCCTGGGAGGGCTGAGGATGAGCTTCGGCGAGGACGGGCTGGAAATGCTTGCCCGGGCCCATGTCTACCAGCGGAGAGGCGGCCAAGGGGGAGCGGAGTAGGATCTTAGGAGAGGCTACCACCAGTGGCTTCCGATATGGACGAAGCATCTGCAATATGCACTTTAATTGATGTACAAACGAAGTTCGTCATAGCCATGGCTCAGGAGTTGCACAGTTGGATTGCTCATATTCTAGGTCAACAGGTTACTTCTTTGTCGCAGTCATTTTCTAATGCCCTCTCCTCCAATCGAGACATCACCCTTTCCTAAGATGAAGAATCAAGACCTGTCTCCGGAGCAGGTGGAAATACTGGGCCGAGGTGGTGGGATTGACGACAGCCATGTTCACGCTCTCTCCGTCCACCGACGTTTCCGAGCTGTCTGCAACCATTTCTCATCCACAAAGCTGCAGAGAAGCAGAAAAGAGCGCCCGACCGGTAAGCTGCAGGAAGCGTTCAAGGCGACAGGAGCTGTGCTCCGGCCCCGCCCCGTCCATGCCGTGCGGCAGCAGCAGCACCAATCCGCTCTGAGTCAGCCATTTGCCTTTCGGACAGGGGAGTTGAGGGTGGGGAATGGAGGGGTGGCGGGAGGAGGAACTTTCTCCCGAGGCAAGGCAGGTGTCGATGATGATCTGAGCACCGTTGAAGAAGTCGCCGAACTGAGCCTCCCAGATGCAGAGCCGCTGCGGGGACTCCATGCTCAGGCCCCACTCGAAGCCCAGCACGGCCTCTTCGGACAAAGGACTGTTCACCACCTTCATCCAGTACTACTCTCTTCTCATTCCAGACAAAGATGAATGAGGTTTCATCAATACATAGGTTTCTGAACATTTATCCATTTATTCTGATAGTGAAGTTCTGAGGGCAGTTCTTTTACTCGCCTCCAGCCTTGGAGTCGACTCCGCCTCCGGAGGCGACTTCAATGTTTTCAAAAGCGGAGGCGAGTAAAAGAACAAGTCCCAGCCGCCTCCGCTTTAAAATGGCTCCAGTTCTTTTACTCACCTCCGGAGGCGGAGTCGACTCCACCTCCGCGGAGGCGGCTACGACTTGAGTTCTTTTACTCGCCTCCGGAGGCAGAGTCGACTCCGGAGGCGGCTAGGGGCTGTTCTTTTACTCCAAATTCGGAGGCGGAGTCGACTCCGCCTCCAGCCAAAAAGCGGAGGCGGCTTGAAGCTCCCTCCGCTTGGCTGGAGGCGACTTTTAAAAGGGGGAAAACAATGAAAAAGGGAAAGAAGGGAAAGAAGGGAATAGAGGAATGGAAAGAATGGAAACGAGGAAGGGAAAGAAGGGAAAAGAAAGAGAAGAACGGAAAAAAAGAACACTGAAACAGAACAAAAAAGTAACAAGAATGGAAAAGAACAAAGAAAAGCAGAAAAGCGCGGAACAAATAAAACCAGAAAAGCCAGTAGTAAATGCTCAAGCTGGGTGTAAAAATGCGCATAGCCTTTGCCTTAAATCCCCCCGAAATCCCCCTATTTTTGCTTTCGCATGGCTAGTGTGTTTTCAGCATTGGTTTCAGTGCGAGAACATAATTCATCTAAGTACTTAAATTTCAAGCACCCATAGTATCAATCATAGCAAACAATCGTCAACACCCTTTAGAAATCCATAGCATAGCTGTCCTTCAACTGGCGGCGGTTTCGACTCCGCCGCCAGTAAAAGAACAGCCCACCTCCAGACAAGTGTCGGCGGAGGCGCCACTGCTTGGCGGCAGCTTTGAGTAAAAGAACAGCCTCCCTCCAGTTGTCGGGGGGAGGGCTGATGGTAGTAAAAGAACTGACAAGCGTCGGCGGAGGCTCTTCCGCCCCCAGCGGCGGAGGCGCCACCGCCTCCGCGAAAAAGAATTGCCCTCTGATTTCTGAGAAGGAAAGAGGAGAAACCTCAAGAAAGGCGGTCTGGTCAGGGCTGAGGTGATTGAGCGGAATGTGGAGGCCGTTCTGGTGCCTGTCTACCAGCATTGCATGGCGATGGCTGAACGTCCCACGGCCCACGTCCTGTCCACTCATCCGCACCCCGTAGCCTCAAGGTCCATCAGTTCTTCCCAGAGTTATCCTTTTACTTATCTTCCTGCCTTCCCTCAGAGGAGCTGATTCGATCAACCATACCCTTTCCAATGAATTGAGCAACAACTAGAATTGCAGGGAACCCTGAAGAAGCAAAGATCCAATGGCCATAGCCTCCGCTGTGGCCCAGTCCTGGGGCTCTCCAGCGGCCAGCTTGGCCTTTCGTGCTTTGCAGAACGTCTTGGCCAGGTGCGGATGGACTGTCTTCAACAACATCCTTCATCTTCCTCATCCAACAAGTTCACCATCAGTCCAATTCATCCCATCCCTCATACCAGCCAGAAAAATGCGAAAGGGTTTACGATGCTGGGCGGAGTGGTGACGGAGTCTTCGCCAATGCGCCTCAACAAGCCCTCATCCAGGCCGGTGTCCCAGACCTCCACCGACTTCGGTGCCTGCACGAAGCCGCTCCATCGCCCACTCAGGTGCTGCAGACATTTCAACCACTTTCTCTCCAGAAAAAGATTCTAAGGGACTGAACCTCAGCCGTGGGCTGGTAGGAGCCTACGGCGTCCAGCTCCTTCTGCAGGAAGGCTTCGTGCTCGCTGAGCCAGTGCCCCCTCAGGCCACTGTCCAAGAGGCCTTCTGTCTCCAAAGTCGTTTAGTTGTAGGGCGGAGAAGTGGAGTAGGATGGGGGAGGGGGACTTCGAGGTTGGAGGCGTATTGGTCGGGGACGGAGAGTTTAGCCTCAATGCGGTCGTACATGATTGGCTGGGTGAAGGAAGGGTCGTCCATTTCATTGTGGCCCCATCTGAAAACTAGTTTTTTATGCAAAAGGAGTTTCGCATTTTTCTGTCATGTTTCAAGAAAACACAAGGAACTATCGTCAATGATTCTTGCCGATAATAGATCATATTCGAACTCACTGCAAATAAAGCAAATTGATTTGCCATAAGCGGCACAACCATTGAAATTCGTGATTCATTAAAATTAATTGTAGAAAGTTCTTCGTGAAGTTAAATGAATGAAGTGACAAAAATTAATGAGTTAAGGACAGTGCGCAACCGCCTTTATGTATACGAAATCGGTGAATAAAGCAGCATACTTGCGATAGCAGAGCATGTTGACAAAAACATCCTTGCGGAACCGCTGGCGATAGTCCACGGCCAGCTTCACTGCCTTCGCCACCTCCTTCAACGCCTTCGCCCTCCAAACCCTTTCAGCTCCCTTAACTGAGTGGAAACCTCGGGATAGTCCCCATTGACATGAATAGCTGGACAGTCGATGCTCTTGGCCAGGTCTGCACAGTGTCTGCTCGATCTCAAGGTTTCTCTGGAGCCTTAGAAGGATCACTCAACTGGAAATGAAGCCTACCTGCTCCTCTCGGCCGGTGTGGTGAAGCCGATCTGGTTGTTGATGATGAGGTGGAGGCTGCCGCCGACGGAGAAGTGGGGGAGCTGGGAGAGCTGCAGTGTTTCTGCCACGATGCCCTGGAGCCAGGAAAGAATTGAGGCCAAGGGATGAGCTTAGAGTGAAAGAGGAATGAGGGGCACCTGACCGGTGAAGGCGGCGTCCCCGTGAATTTGTAGGGTGAGGACGCCGTCGCCTGGCCGGGGAAGGCCTTCCACAGTGCTGTAGTCGCCCAGGCCTTTGCTCCACATCCGACCTCTGCAGATGGCTCACCCAAATTGCTCATGTTTCACATGACTTATCTAAAATTGGTTTTCACATCCGGAGTGATGAATGTAGGGTGATCCGGTTTATGTAGCAGCAGCTCTTGCATAGCATTACCATTGTCTATGGTAGCAGTTAACCTAGCTTTGCCGCAGGCAGCGGGGTTGATAGCCTCCAAATGACTGGGATTGGGGAGCATGGTGGCGTGCAGACTGCCAACTCCATCCACCTTCACTTCCGTTGAGCTTACTGCCAAAGCAACAGAGGTATTCCACTTAGTAGTGCCTGTAAAATGTGTGTAACCAAGGTGAGAGAGGACGTCGCCCATGCCGTCCACATCGGCCGGGAACTCTGCCTTGCCTTTCATCTGCAACATTAACTTCAAATCGACAAACTCTTTTTCCTATTGGAGAGTAACCTTGTTGAACATGGCAACAGGAGGGAAGTTAAGGAGCTCGGTAAGGAGGTTGAGACGGCCGCGGTGCGCCATGCACAGGATCACATCCCGAACTCCATCTCAATCAGCCCTTCTTTCCTCTCTCCTTATCCTTATTATATCTGGTACCATCGGCAGGCCAAATGTGAATCTCTTTTCTCCAAAAAAGTCGATTAGCCTGAGTTTAAAGTCAAGGAAATACATTTTATACTAATGGAATCTGCTGCTTGGACAGTTGCATTTTGTTTTTGGCGCGCAGTTCAATGTCTCTTTCCATGCGCGCCCAAAAACAAAATGCAGATGACGCAGCAGATTTCATTAGTATAAAATGTATTTCCTTGACTTTAAACTCAGGCTAATCGACTTTTTTGGAGAAAAGAGATTCACATTTGGCCTGCCGATGGTACCAGATATTTCTTCCACTTTTAATATAGTATAAAATGTATAAATAAAAATTTTATATTGTTGGTTGTATATTAAGATAATATTGGATAAAAAAATATATAATAGATTAAATACTTATTTTAAAAATATAACAAAAAGAAAAGATTTGAAAATCACAAATACATTGCAAATTTATTGGCAAACTAACATATTTTTGTGCAATTTTCATGATATATACCTACGGCAATGGATTTTTGGGAGAAAAGAGCTTTAATTTTGGCCTGCCGATGGCACCAGTTGCTTTCTCAACTTAAATTTCCAAAATAAAAATAGATAAGAAATAAAAAAATCTTATTTAAAGATGTAATGAAAAGAAAACATTCGAAAATATAAAAAACAATGCAAATTTTTTGGCACATTAACATATTTTTGTGAAATTTTCATGATATATGATAAGGGCAATCGATTTTTAGGAGAAAAGAGCTTTAATTTTGGCCTGCCGATGGTACTAGTAGTTTTCTTGACTTAAAATTTCCAAAATAAAACTGATTGTCCAATAAGGATTCGAACCTCCCAGTGCCAACCAGCTGTTCAATCGCTTAGACCACTACACCACTTATGCACATATAGGGAAGCTTAACTGAAGACTTATGAATAAAAGTCAATACATAAGGCCTAAGGACCCGGGGGGGTGAGTGGGGGAAGAAATGAATACCTACTATCGTCCATTGAATAGATGCGGAGGAGAAGGAGGAGAAGGAGTTCGGACAAATGGTTTTTTGCATTTTTATGGGAAAATAAATCGTTTTATGCAAAAGTCAAAAGATAAACTGTAGTCAATTCGATGTTTCTCTTTCCAATGCAAAAAGAATCAAAACAAATGGAGCTTTCTGTGACGAATGGCAGCCTTATCAAAATTGAGATCTAGCAATAACCCCAAAAACGTACACCTAGGTCGAAAAGAGGGGCTGGGCGCTGACACTTCGCTAACGCTCGCTCGCGCCAGCCCAATCCGTCTATTTTCATCTGAGAAGAATCTCTATCCTAGTGAAAAGAGGAAGAGGAAGCAAACAATGGATGGCCTCGGCAAAGATGGTCCAGTAGGCGACCATGGCGGACTCCGCGCCTTCGCCGCCGTAGCGTTTGATGCTGGCGAACTTGCGGGCCAGGAAATGGTCCAAGTTCTGCAAAGAATGTCCCTACTTCATCCATCTTGGTGCTGATGTGGCCTAGCCTGGGAGCGAAGGAGGAGCCTGGCAAACTGCAGCCGCGTGTCCTTCGAGAAGATTTGGTCGGGCAGGGCTTCGAACTGCGCCGAGAACCAGTCTCGCTCCAGTGCAGACTGCAAAGAGGGAGATTTAGCACAAGTTCTCTGTCTTTGACATTGCTCCAAATTCGCTAAATTGACGCTCTTAGGGCAATTCGAATGTTGGCTTTCAGAAATAAATGAAATTGGAGAATTGTCACTGAACCTGTATGTGCATGAACTCGGCGGAGATGGGTCCACAATAGGCGCGTTGAAAGTACTGCACAAACTGGTCCAAAGACAGCTCAGCTCCGGAGGCCAGTCTACCAGGACCACAATCATCCGCCAATGAATACAGGGACGGATCCAACTCCTCCACATTCCTGTCATTTCAATTGTATTAGGAAAAACTAAAAAATTGTCTAAAATTGCATTTTTCAAATGCTCTTCTTGTCTGAAACAGTTCTTGCTTGGCTTCAAGACGAAAGAAAGATGCCTAAGTGGGTGGAGAAAGGGAACCTTGGTTGGAGCAGGCCGATGGGATCAAGGTCAGCCTTTCGATGGCCGTAGGAGCGATAGGCGTTGGCTAGGGCGCTGTAGGCCAGCTGGTCGGGGGCTATCCTTTGCACTTCACTTATCACTTCAATTTATTATAATCCAACGTGCCAGCTAAGACCTTGGGCGAAAAGCAAAAAGCATACCATGGTTCGGCGGATCAATGTAGCCAAAAATGTCCCTGGACGAGTGGTACAAACGGCAAACGAGATCTGAAAATTATCAAGCTTCGATTACCTGTTTTTTTGCTCTTTAGCTAATTGTTAGTGAGACTTCTTGGAATGATTCTGTGAAATTTGAGGCTTGAGCGCAGCATGGCTTTCCCGGGCTTCCCTTCTGCATTGACATGCAGCTCTGGGCTCAGCTGTTGGCCGATTTGCGCAGATTCCCCGCACACTTGGCCCAACGCACTTGAGCACTATTTAGCGCATGTTTTTGGAAAGACATAAAAGTCAGTTTTCTCCTGCTGCTTATTTTTTATTTTTCCTTTTTTACTTCAATGTTACTAGCAATCGTTTATTGATTCCGAATCGGCAAATTCTTAGAACATTTGCATCCTTTTGTTGAGGCGAAAGGGAAGAGAAGTGCGCAGAGTAGTAATGATGCATGTGGAGGGAGTGGAGGGCTTCAAAGTCGCTTCTTTTCCCTCGCCCCCGCTGCTCCACCCGTCATTGTTTAGTCTCCAGTCCCTGTCAGCATGGACACTCGTCCTTCGGTTCCTCCTCTCCTTTGCTCTCCAATTGATTGGAAGGAATGAGGAGGAGTGTTGGCAGAGTCTGCATGACATGCTGGCGCAGTTCGATCGGGAGTTCTCAGCGCGCGGACGCAACGACTCCGGCGTCGGCACCGCCACCCAGCCTCGCTCCGACAAACCTCGTTCTTCTTCTTCTCTCTCTTCTTCTTCTCTCTCTTCTTCTTCCCTCACCTCTCCTCTACTGCTTTCTAAGATCTATCTATCTAAGATCTATTTTCCCCTCTCGCTCGATTATAAATTTAACGGGTGTGGCCTTTTTTGAGGCAGTGTGGTACCGGTCATACCGAAACTGACGATGAGTGGCGGCAGCCCTGGCAAAGCCTGCAACAACGAGTTGCCCCTCCACTCCCAGTTATTCATTGGAAAAGGAGAAGTTTTGCAGCTCCTCGGCGGAGTTCCAGCCAGGCGTTAACTTCAGCTTCGGCCTCGCCCCCGACACCAGCGCCACCGGAGAGCCCAAAGGCAGCCTCCCTCTCTTCAACCCTCCTTCTTCCATCACCCAACATCCCCGCTTCTCCAAAGGTGGCGGAGCATTTCGAACGCCGGGAGCCCCGCGAAACTCCGTCCTCACCCTGCCCGACCTTCGCACCTCCAAGCGCGCCAAAAGTGCCGGCCGATGTCAGCTTTTTAATCATTTATAAGTCTTGTCCATGGAGATGAGTCTAGATGCTTTGAGCTGGTCGAGTGGAGCCGATTCCGGAGGAGGCAGCGGCAGCCGACCAGCACCAGGCTTCCTTCGCCTCCATGAGTCGCCCCAAAGGTTCTCCGCGTCCTCTTTCCTCCACCCCGTCCAAGACAAATTACCCATATTTCCCAGTGGCAGAACAGCCGGAACAGGGCAAGGAAAACCTCCTGCACCCCTCCTCTGCCGGAAACTGCGGTGCATCTTACTACCCCCAGCCCATGTCCGCCTTGAGGAGTTCGACAGATTGCAGTAGGGGAAGCAGCCTGGAGTCCAGAGGCGGACGCTCGACCGCCGCATGCTCCCGGCTCCATTTTGTTGGCTTGAGGAGGCTGGGAAATGGATGAGAGGTGGTGGGAAAGGGCTGGTTTGAAGTGCGAACAAGCGTCTGTCGATGTTCAAGCGGACGCCGCTGTCTCGATCTTCGGGCAACATTCGCCAGCAGCCTGATCAGCGCCCTCCTGCTAACCGGACATCTCCCGATACTGCCTCTCCTAAGGTTTCACCACTACCCGACCTTGCCATGTTTCAACAGTTTATTAACTAAAGCTTGGTACTTACAAATCTGATGTATTCCTGGCAAGTTTGAGTGACCAATGATATGGAAATGCGGCACTCGCTGAATAGAAGTGGGAAATATGGTGTATTTGTTAGGCCGTGATGGGTCGGTCAGCATCGCTGTCCTCGGGGCTAGGCCTAAAAACGCCCGGAAACCGCGGAGTCATCCGACCGCTACCGCCGCCCTCCTTCACTCCACGACCACCCACCCCTGATGATCTACCACCACCAGCGCCAGTCAAAGTCACCTGCCTTCTTCTTTTGCCTCACTCTTACTCTGCCACTTAGAAAGCCAGCAATATGCAATGCTTTGTTTCCGTTTGGAATAGGAGAGAATGAAAGGCGAATACTTGCAGCCTGTGGAGCAGAAGCCAGCGGAGGCGAGTAGAAGCAAGAGCGCTGAAGAGGTCCAGACTCTGGCCATCAACGGACGGCGCTATCAGCTTCTCTCCCAGCTCGGTCGTGGCGGCTCCAGCCAAGTATTCCACGCCTTCGACGCTGCCAAGCGCGAAACCTGCGCCATCAAGGCCTCCCCGCTCCCTTCCCTCCCCTCCTGCAGAGACTAAACATGGCGCTGGCTTAGGTGGTGGATCTGCAAGGGGAGGATGCGGCGGTGAAGGAGGCCTATCGCAACGAGATGGAGCTGTTGAAGCGTCTGCAGCATTCCGACAAGGTCATCAAGCTCTACAATAGGTTCTGCCCCTCGCGCATGTGAGGGTTGGAAGAGCTGAACAGAGGATGAATGCAGCTGTGAGGAGGGCGACAAGCTGTTCATGGTGCTGGAGAAAGGGGACGTGGACCTGTCGCGCTGTCTCAAGAACCGCCAGCAAGCCAAAGAGCCCTACGTTTCCTACTTTCTCTTCTTTACACTCCCCACTCAGTCTATCAATTGATCTCTTTCTGAGGGTACAAAATCGGCCAAAGAGAGTGTGAGGGATGTTTGAAGGATGCGGCGATGGTGTGCTACTTCTGGCGCTGCATGCTGAAGGCGGTGGCGGCGGTGCATCGGGAAGGCATCGTGCACTCCGACCTGAAGCCTGCCAACTTCCTCCTCGTGGCCGGGGCGTTGAAGCTGATCGACTTCGGCATCGCCTCCGCCGTGGGCTCCAACCGGACCTCCGTCACCGTCGCCGTCCAGATGGGCACCCTCAGCTTCATGAGCCCCGAAGCCGTCGCCAACGCCTCCAATCCCCATGCCAAGAATCGCGTTCTCTCCTCCTTTCTAACTTCCTCCTCGTGGCCGGGGCGTTGAAGCTGATCGACTTCGGCATCGCCTCCGCTGTGGGCTCCAACCGGACCTCCGTCACCGTCGCCGTCCAGATGGGCACCCTCAGCTTCATGAGCCCCGAGGCTGTCGCCAACGCCTCCAATCCCCATGCCAAGAATCGCGTTCTCTCCTCCTTTCTAACTTCCTCCACGTGGCCGGGGCATTGAAGCTGATCGACTTCGGCATCGCCTCCGCTGTGGGCTCCAACCGGACCTCCATCACCGTCGCCGTCCAGCTGGGCACCCTCAGCTTCATGAGCCCTGAGGCCGTCGCCAACGCCTCCAATCCACATGCCAAGAATCGCGTTCTCTCCTCCTTTCTAACTTCCTCCTCGTGGCCGGGGCGTTGAAGCTGATCGACTTCGGCATCGCCTCCGCCGTGGGCTCCAACCGGACCTCCGTCACCGTCGCCGTCCAGATGGGCACCCTCAGCTTCATGAGCCCCGAGGCTGTCGCCAACGCCTCCAATCCCCATGCCAAGAATCGCGTTCTCTCCTCCTTTCTAACTTCCTCCACGTGGCCGGGGCATTGAAGCTGATCGACTTCGGCATCGCCTCCGCTGTGGGCTCCAACCGGACCTCCATCACCGTCGCCGTCCAGCTGGGCACCCTCAGCTTCATGAGCCCTGAGGCCGTCGCCAACGCCTCCAATCCACATGCCAAGAATCGCGTTCTCTCCTCCTTTCTAACTTCCTCCTCGTGGCCGGGGCGTTGAAGCTGATCGACTTCGGCATCGCCTCCGCCGTGGGCTCCAACCGGACCTCCGTCACCGTCGCCGTCCAGATGGGCACCCTCAGCTTCATGAGCCCCGAGGCTGTCGCCAACGCCTCCAATCCCCATGCCAAGAATCGCGTTCTCTCCTCCTTTCTAACTTCCTCCACGTGGCCGGGGCATTGAAGCTGATCGACTTCGGCATCGCCTCCGCTGTGGGCTCCAACCGGACCTCCATCACCGTCGCCGTCCAGCTGGGCACCCTCAGCTTCATGAGCCCTGAGGCCGTCGCCAACGCCTCCAATCCACATGCCAAGAATCGCGTTCTCTCCTCCTTTCTAACTTCCTCCTCGTGGCCGGGGCGTTGAAGCTGATCGACTTCGGCATCGCCTCCGCCGTGGGCTCCAACCGGACCTCCGTCACCGTCGCCGTCCAGATGGGCACCCTCAGCTTCATGAGCCCCGAGGCCGTCGCCAACGCCTCCAATCCACATGCCAAGAATCGCGTTCTCCCATTTTTTCACAGCTTCCAACAAATTTGAAAACCAAAAGTGCAGAACATACTTGTATGGGGGTCAGATGCTAGGGGGGGCGCCCACGTATGTCTTTTGGGGGGGGCGGGGGGTGCGGGGGAGCGCTTTAGGGGGGGCGGGGGGGCGGGGGTCCGAGGGGAAGGGACGTATGTCTGTCATAGATAAATGTACCAAAAACAGGTGTATATAACCCTGAAATCTTACTATAACGTAAAGTTTAATGGTACATTAGCAAAAAACAAAGCTAATTAAGACCAAGAACAGATAACAATGCCAAAAATTGGACAGTTTTTGGCAGGAACTTTTTTATTTTTAGGGTCAGCCAGATGAGAAATTTTGGCTTGGCAGACGTGGTATGTCTGGCGCCCCCCCCCCCCCCCCTCTACCCCAAAGATTCCCCTGACGTGGGTACGTCTGGCGCCCCCCCCGCCCCCCCAAAACGCAAAATTTTGACCTATGACGTGGTACGTGTGTGCGCCCCCCCCCCCCCCCCCCCCCCCCGCCCCCCCCCCCTCATACATCTATGGTGCAGAAAATCAAAAGCACTGTGTATGACGATACGTCGATATTCAAGCAAGAAACTGCAAATGTTTGGGCAGGTGTCAACGGCCTCTGATGTCTGGTCCCTGGGCTGCATCCTCTACTACATGGTCTTCGGCAAGACGCCTTTTCAGGTACACCTTCCTCTCCTCTCCTTTCCTTCTATCCATCCATGAAGGCCAGTCAATTGGACAGGACATTCCGGGAACGCTGGCCAAGATGACGGCGATCATGGACCGCAGCCGCAACATTCCTTTCCCCGACTGCGAGGCCACCCGTGCCAATCCCTACCTTCTCGACTGTCTCAAGAGGTCAGCCCTCTTTCTACCCTCCATCCCACTCATCCTCTGCTGTTCAGGTGTCTAGAGCGAGAGCCTAAGAAGCGAGCAACGGTGGAGCAGCTGCTTGCCCATCCCTTCCTCACCGCCAGCAGTCTCCACCAGCATCCTCACACACGTTTGTGCCTTTTCATTTTTCAAGCTGCCAGAATTGGATTCTGAAATTGAAGCGTAGGCAAGTTGTGAGAGAGGGTTGGTGAAGTTCTGGATTTGCAGAGGCGAAAGGCGCGTCAGAGCCGGCGTCCGTAGCGGCCGTGGAACAACTGAAACTGGAGGAGGTCCAGCGCATTCTGCAGCAGTCTCCAAACTCTGCTCACAAGGTTTCCTGGCCCTTCATTCATTTGAATCCATTCTTGTTCCTAACTCACCGATGAACAGAAAGTATATAACTAAATCTAGAGTTAGAGCTAGATCTAGAGAAGGAGAATCTAGATCTTAAAGGGTGAAAGCTTGCAGATGCTGGACTCCCTAATGAGCCGTATCAAAGGCCGCTCCTCGTCCACAGCCAACTGAAGCCCTGTGATTCCCCGTTCCCGCATTGCTCAGTGTTCCGTCTGACCTGCCAGCATTTGCCTTTTCGCCTCCTATTTGTGCCCTATTTATGCGCCATTGCAAAAGCTGCTTCCTGGTGGCCTTTGCTACTTTGTCTTGTCTGACCTTTGGCCTCTTTATTTTTAGTCCCTGCAGTCAAATGACGCTGGGCTGTGAAGATACGTGCTTCTAAAGCTGCTGGCTGCAGCCACGCGATCTCAGCCTATTTATCCGCCTGACTAGGCTACAAGATTTTCCGATCGCTCCATTCCGCCTATCATTTTGTCATTCGACTTCCGTTAGAAAAGTTTGCCGCGCAGCCCTTTTTCTTTCCCGCCACAACTTAGACTGTGTGTGTATGGAATCCATGTGCACACAGTGAGCTGAGGCAGTCAGCTGGAATTCTGTGCATTGACATTGAAGCAGGAAGGAAGTAAGGATGGAAACGGGAAGTCAGGTGGCAATGGAAGGGCAGGGGCGGGCCAGAGTTCTAGCCCGTCTCCAGGAACTCGTTCCCGGTCACCCTGCTCAGGTTTACGCCATCCTTATTTGGCAATCATTGAAATATTTCCAAGGAAATTATCCTAGGCCAAAGGCCAGCCAAAAATGTAAATTGATTTATTGATCAAATTTTTTTCAAATTGGCAAAGAGCTGGCCTTTGAGACGTATGCAAACCTGCGCGAGGCAGCGGAGCGGGAGATGGAGGTGCTGGAGCCATACCCTGAAGAGGCCGTCCTGGACAGGGCCCTCACCGGCCTCTTCATGCTCGACCCTCCTCCACCGCCCCTCATCCACAACCCCGCCCTTGTCCAACATCTCGTCCCTTTCCCCCTCCCAGTCCTTCTCAGCCCCAATTTCATAACCATCGCTCATGAGCAGGTGGAAATCTGCCCCACGGTGGAGCCGCTGTGGATCCAGCAGGAGGTGGCGATCGGCAGCACGGCGGACGACCTACTGGATCGCATCATGGGTGGGGATCCATCTGTGCCCCGGAAGGCCAAGCCCATCCTCAAGGTCAGGATGCCACTTCTAGTTGGAAGGAAACTGATGGAGCAGAAGGATTGTAGCGGAAATCGAATGAGAGGCCCGGAGTAAGGGACTATCTTGCCGAGCCTTACACTGCGATGCTGGACAAGGACTATGCCACTGAGGCACTGCAGCTGCTAGCTGATCTTTTGCCGGCGGTTACTTTGTCAATCCTCAAAATTTTACGACAAAAATAGGGAAAAGTCAATAAAAAGCGAAGAGAAACATAATCAGTGAAAGATGAAATCAAATTTCAGTTCTAATGACAGGACAAGAGGAATGGTTGGGTTTAGGTTCAGCATCACACGCTTCGTCGTGTGATGGCGGCATTCGGCAACAACTTCGCGCCCGCCCTGGCCGTCCTCAAGGAGCGCCTTGCCAATGCCCCTTCCACCAGCAATCTGACCCAGCCTCACATTCTCCAAGTCCAGCCCATGGCCCCATCCGTCAAGCTTCTATACCGTTCGTTGCCCATTCACCATTTGCAAACCAACTTTTCACCGCCCACTTTTATCTTGCCGTAGGGAACATTCATGGATTATCTTTATTTTTAACTATTTATTACGTTTTTTGACAAAGAGTGACGTAAATAAAGGAATAGAATAACAGTTAGATATTGATTTTTCCGTTGCTCAGAGTTGATTTTAGCGGACTATGTGGAGAATCCTCAATCGCTGGGAATGGGCAAGGCGGCTATGGAAATCCGCCGACTTCGAAAAGCGCGAAAAACGAGAGGGAGGGAAACGAAGCTGGAAGGCCTACCGCTACGGTTGCAGGACGAAATTCGCTGGCTTCAAACTCACCGCCCTGCACTTCTTCGAAGGTTATTCTAGTCTAGACCCAAGGTTTCTTCGCAACAACCAACGCAACAACACCTTCACTTCTTTCTCATTCATAACCACTGAAAGAGGCATGCGCACTCTTCTAATGTTACTACAGTTGATGGGCAATCCTTGACAAACATAGATAGTCCAATAGCTGATGATTTACAGGGCGGGTAAAAAGGGGGAGGAAAGCTCGGAGGCAGAGGGTCTGGAATGCGAGGTGTGCTGTGTGGAGCAGGCGCTGGAGGCCTTCCAGCAGTGTCCGGACGGGCACCTCTTCTGCCGCACCTGCATCATCGCCCAGGCCCGGGAGACGGCCTTCGGCCAGGGCCGCCTCCTCTGTCTCGACGACGCCTGCCAACTCCCCTACAGCCCACAAACTCTCACCACCATCCTCCCTTCCGACCTCCTGGCCCAGTTGGAGGAGCGAGAGTCCGAAAAGGTTCCCTTCTGCTGCCCCTTCCGATGGAAACCATGAAAAGAAGGAATGTGATGGCTTTGAGGTGCTGGCACAGGCAGGGCTGGGCAACCTGGTCCATTGCCGCTTCTGCTCCTACGCGGCGGTGATGGAAGCGTCGGCGGAGGAGGACAAGGTCTTCCACTGCGCCGTGGACTCCGAGCACGACTTCTGCCGCCTCTGCCTCAAGCCCTGGCAGCCGCTGCACATCGGCAAGCGGTCTGCCTACTCTCCAGTGTCCTCTGACAGCTCTCATGGGAGCAGCTACAGATGCTCCGAGATGGCGGAGGATGAGCTGGCCGCGAAACGACGCCGAAAGGAAGAGGCGATGACGGCGGCGGTGCTTCGACGCTGCCAGCGCTGCGGGCTCCAGTTCCAGAAGCTGACGGGCTGCAATCGGATGACCTGCACCTGCGGCGCCAGCTCCTGCTACCTCTGCAGGGCCGCTGACATCAGCTACTCCCACTTCTGCCAGTTCATTGGCTTGCTTTGGGCTTTGGTGGTGGAAGGGAGGAAAGAATTGAAGACACTTGCGGGAGCCCAAGAAGGACTGCAGCAAGTGCAGCAAGTGCTCCCTGTGGGAAGACTCCCTACGTTTTGATGCCGAGCGGCTGAAGTCGGTGCAAGAGGCCATTGCGAAGGAGGAGCAGGGGCAATCGCTGGAAAGTCAATAAAAGGGGCCTTTTCAGAAAATGAGTGATAATGTCTCTGTGATGCTTATTTTGCAGCCAGTGCCATTATTGCGTCAGAACTTTTATCTCTTCGGATTTTTTTTGTCGTTTCTTCTTTTGCGAGGTGGTCTTCGATCGGATTAAATTTTGCGTAAAAAATTACGCACAAATTAGCTGAGGCACAATAAATACAACTGCCTCACCAGGCACTGAAATCGGCCAGCTGATTGGCCAGACGAGCTTTCTTCTTTTTCGGCGCCTCTTCCGGCGGCTGTTCTGCTTCCGCTTCCTTCTTCAACTGCTCACAATCCACTTCCATTCCAAACAGTTCCCAGAAATGCACCTGAGCCTTCTTGGGGCCGATGTACTTGCCCACGCCGGCCTTGTAGACCTTGGGCTTGGCCGGGGCATCCCCCACCTTCGTCTTATCTTCAATCCCCTCTTCAGTCCCTGAAACTAGCCTCAATGGGCCAGGCAACCGTCTTGAACTGCCTTGGCATCCTTCTGCTGCTGGTCGGAAAGGGCCTGGCGCTCTTTGCGCAGCTGCTCGTCCGCCTCCTCGAACGGGTCCACGAAGACCTGAGCGTTCAGGATCTTCACCTCCTTCTGCAATCCCATTTCTAACAGGCTGGAGGAAGGCTGAAAAGGAGGTTGGACGGTGGGTTTGTTGGAGCCGGGCTCAACGGGCGTCTTCTCCAGCAGGTTCAGGGCGTCAAAGCCGCCGACGACGCGCCCGAAGATTGTGTGCTTCCGATCCAGGTGCTTGCAGGATCGGAACGTTATAAAACTGGAAAGTATAGCGTTAGTTAAACGAGTATACCTGTCTATCATTAACTGCCTAAGCTATTTAGTCAGTAAGAAAAAATGGTGAAACATCTAATTGGTCGGTAGAAAAATAGTGGGAAAAGGGGGTACAATTGCGACTGATTGGTGTCGGAGCCGGAGTTGGCCATGGAGAGGACGCCGCGGCCGCTGTGGCTCAGCCCGTACACGAACTCGTCCTTGAACGGCTTCCCCTCCCAGATCGACTCACCGCCTTTCCCTGTCCCCGTCGGGTCCCCGCCTTGGATCTTCAGTTCAAACAGTTTATGCTCAATAGTGGACAGTTGGAATGTCAAGAAGGGACCATGAAGTTCTTGATGAGGCGATGGAAGATGGTGCCGTTGTAGTAGCCAGCCTTGCAGTGGCGAATGAAGTTCTCCGAGGCTCTGGGCACCACTTCTGCGTGGATCTCCACATTCAGCGCCCCCTCTGTGGTGAGCAGACGCACGTAGCCCTTCTTCTTCACCCGTCGATACCTGCACCCGTCTCCCGCTTCTACCCACTCTCAGTGGAAGCAGAGCACTGAGTAAAATTTAGAAAAGGGTTCGGTTCTGGCTTTATAGGATAAAGGGAGGGACCTGAGCTCAGATTCGTCGGTGACGGCAGCCTCGTGCTGGGTGACGTTGGGCATGACGGTGGAGGTAAAGCCTGCGGCCACCTCCCCGGTGCTGTAGTGGGCCGCGCTGATGGGGTCCGCCTTAGTCTTCGTCTCCGCTTTTGCTGCCTCAAAATCGCCCTGCATCCTCATCCTCCTCAACATCGCCTTCAAGTTGGGCTAACGGGGGGTTTGTAGTCCTTTTCCAGCTGCTTCAGGACCTCCTTCGTCTCAGAGTTCATGCGGCGGACGTTGGAGGAGGAGGCTTTCTCTGATTCTAAGGTTGCGCTGAGCTGGTTTTGTCGTAATGCCACTGAAAGAGGCGGTGATACCATCTTCTGGCGGCTTGAGGTTGAGTTTGATGTGGTGGAAGTTGGAGATGTTGAACTTGTCGATGTCTTTCGGGTTCTGAGCAGAATATGAGTGAGTATTAGCAACTAGGGTTGGTGAGCGAAACCTGGATGTGGACGATGTCTTTGCGAACGAACGGCGTGTCGTTCAGCAGATCCTTCCAGTGTTTCGGCTTTATGTTCAGCTCTTCCACCTCAAATCTTTAGCAATGACTGAACTGGACAGGAAAAACAAAGGGTACCGCTTCGTATGAGTAAACGTTTCCGGTTGTTTTGATGAAAACAATGTGACTGTTGTCAGTGAACGTCTTGAAGGTTATCGGACACGCATATTCTCCTGCAAAAAATTCAAGCTAAACCTTTCTTCTCGTTTCTAAATGATCAT